>BPLR01016377.1:0-77552 GCA_021605095.1 Caerostris extrusa | reverse complement strand
GTTACGTATTGCTCTCTAATATTACTAAAAGTTAGTGAATATATAATAATTTTTATAAATTATTTCTACCAATAATGTTAAAAACAACAAAAAAAAAAAAAAAAAAAAACTTTTTAGTACAATAACATTGGCATATATTAATTTTTAAAAAATTAAACTGATGCATGCTTTCAAATTATAATAGATGAAACTTCAAAGTAAGAGCAATTCTGAATGAAGTAAACAAAAAAATAAACATATAGTTATTAAGCAAAATCAAGTGAATCTATACAGGGACTGAAGATGATGGAAGGCAGCAGCATTTTTAAGATAGGAGATGAGGTGAAACAAAATGCTAATGTGTGCAAACCAATAAAAAAACCAACACGAATGAAGTAAAAAAGTGATTAAGAAAACTTACTCTTTGTATTTTCCTGAAAATATAACTTTATTTTAATCCTGCTTTTTTTTATATATTTCTTTTTAGTGATTTACCCAAATGTTAGCAAATTGTATGTAAAATTTTTAAAAAACTTTTTGACAATGGAAAATGATTTATTAATATATGCGTGGAAAATGATTTATTAATATAAAATTTCCACTATAGATACAAAATGGAATTTAATTGTTGCAAAAGGTATATTACAGAAAATAAATGAACAAAAAATAAATCACACATAGATTATCTGCAGCTATATATCACAGCAAATAATTTTTCACTACTAAAAATTTTGACTGTGGATACCAGGCAGGGAATCAAGGTGAATAAAAAAATCTTAAAACGAAATGCCCTTATAACAAACAAAAAAGAGACAAAGAGATAGAGAGAATCTATAAATATTTAAGTCTTATGATAAAATTACAGAGACTATAGATTTAGAAATATCTACAACCCACTGTAATGCAAACATTTGGTAACTGTTATCCTCACATTACAAAAATAAATAATAAATTAATAATCCTCACATTACAATATATTTCTATCATTGTTTTGAACTGGTTTTTGGCTAACTAATAATGAACCACTAATATATGGTTGCACAAAAAAATCTTTAAAATATTTAATACACAAAGATTTTAACTGTCTGAAACCAAATAAATGAAAATATATTTTAAAAATTTAATACACCAATATCATGTTAAATTTGTAAGCAAAGGTGTTTTATAAATACCGTATAGTCAAATCCAATACTTCAAATAAGATGTTCTCAGCTGTTGGATGCCATAAAATGTATCCCACTCTCCTTTTGTGACCACTTAAATCAAGAATAGGCTGGTTCATGTTACATTTTTTGAGTCCTTCATCAGGAATATACCAAATTTTAATCTACAAAATATAAAGAAGAATCACTTTTAATTTAGTTATAGTTAAATAAAATGGATATATTTTAATACCTTTTATTATCAAATAATGTTTTTAAATTTTAATCATGTTCAAAACAGATTGTTTTGGTATTTATGTAATAAGATGTCAACTACATTATTATTACTTACATTAAGAAATAAATTGCTATGTAACAAATAAAATATCTCCAAAAAATTATAATAATTTCATTTCTACTTTTACAATTGCCTCTAGCAGTTAAAGAAATAATCAATAAACATAAATTTGATAAAAACTTTTTAATAGTTGAATAAGTAGAATTATATAATAAAATCTCAAGTAGAATTTTGTTTAATACATTTTCAGAACAATTAAAAATATAATTTAATATTTTCAATTAAATAAAATACATGAAATTGAAAAGTAGAAAACCACATAATTTAGATAAGTTTTAATGAATTAAATAAATTCTAACTAACTGTGCAATCATCTGAGCTGGATGCTATGATATTATCGTTAAAGGGATTCCATTGCAAATCCAGCACTGGTCCATGGTGGCCAGTTACTCTTCCAGCAGTAACATCAACTCTTCCCGTCTAAAAGAAAAGGAAACTTGAAGGATACATACAAAACAAGTGTCGATAAATTCAAAACTGAACCAAAAAATGATGCAACATTTTCAAACATTTTTACTTGTTTTTTTTTTTTTAATGAAACCATACATCAATTAAAATAAGAAATATATATCTACATAATGTAACAGTCAAGGGTGATTGTAGGTACCAACGAAAGTTTTTGAATTACATTCGAAATTTTCAGGAACAGGGCATGAAACAAAAGCAATTTTTGCTGAAAGGTAGGAAGGTAACTTAAACTAAAAATAATATCATACATTCTACTTAATACACACTGCATTTTACCATTACAGAATAAGAATTGTTTCAGTTCAATTATTTCAGAAATGGCAAAATAAACACTATTGGAAAAGATAAATGTATTTTCAGAACATGTAATATGACCTTTTCGAACTGGTAGAACCAAATTTTCAAGAGTAACATCAAATTTTTATATAAAATCACGATAATGTTTGTGTAGATTAATAAAAAATGTATTTCATATTCTCTCTCTCTCATATATACATACACACACACACACACACACGCAAGTGCGAGAGAGGATGAGTGTATCTGTTTTCATCCTTTCTTCCTTTTCTCTCACTCTCTCTTGTGTGTGTGTGTGTGTGTGTGTGTATACAAAGACATATGACAAAAACCAAAACTGTATAATGCAATATGTATTTGTATTTATTTACACAAGTTAAAAATAAAGAGTGAACAATGGTCTGCTAGAATAAATACAGCAAAATGTTAATTTGTGTTTTATATAACAAAATCACAAATTAACATTTGCAAAGGTATAAATTTTATGTGTATCCACACATATTTTATTGTGTTGCATCAAAAAAAGATTTACTAGAAATGGAGAAATAATTTATTCAAGATAATAAATGTTTTCCTTTGAATTTTTACTATTTCCTAGGCAGTTTTCTCGCCCAATAATCGACATTTTCTTTTTGGGTCTTTTTTTCTGCAGCATTTTACCTATTGTTAGTGTATATTATACATACCTTATATATACACAAAAATGTTTCCAGGACATGTGTCTGTGTGTTTCAGGATAAGTGTGTGTATGGATACAGCAGAAAAGAAATTATGAGATAAAAAAAGTGAGTGAGAGACTATAATAATTACAATAAGAATTTAATACAAAAATAGAAATTAAAATAATAATCCAATAATATAATATTTGGGGGTTTTTTTCTAAAGTAGTTTTATTTAAGGTTTTTTTATTAGTTTAGTGAAAAATCATAAATTAAGAGCAAATATTCTTTACAGACACATAAAATTTATAGAATATTTTTAGAAAACATTATGAAATGATATCATGTAAATTGATAATTAAAATTTATTAACACAGAAAAAATAAAGCTAATTAACTTTTTTAAAAATGAAAAGTTAAAAAAAAAACTGTACTTTGCGATTGGAATGACAAGGAAAGATCCACCACCTGCTGATTCTGTGGCTATGGCTATGAATTTTGGATTCACTGCACAGAAAGAGCTGTCATGGGCATTTTTTGTGATTTTAACACAGTCAAAGCATTTGTCCTTCTTTGCTGCACATCCAAATACATGTCTAAACTTACTGCTTCGAATTCCACGAAAATGATAACTGAAATAAATATACAGAAACTTTAGTAACATAAAAGCAAGAAAAAAACTAGTATTATTACATTGCAGTTCACATATTCTGGTCTTGGCAAAAGGCAAACCATGGATTTTTTTTTTTTTTTTTTTTTTTTCTGTCAAGGAGAACAAATAGCTTAGTTTGGTTGAATAACTTCTCCCAGAAGTACACATTATTTCTGGAAACTCAGAAAATGTGAAAAGAGAAGGAAGAAATATAGAGGAAACATTGATTAGAAATTAACATTGGAGAAAAAGTAGAATTGCTTATTATAATTTTGTTTCTTCATGTTTACTCAGTTTTTTTTTTTTTTTTTTTTTTTTCAAGTTTTTCCCCCAAGTTTAAAATATTTTGCATAATTTCATGTATGATTATTGTTATTTATATACTAAATATATATGAATAATATGACAAGAGCATGAAAGGTTGCTTTATTGCTAAGAATTACTGCAATCAATGTAGCCCACATCGCTATTTGTTATTGCAATAGTAATAATAAAATATTCCCCAAGTATCCAATTTTTACATTTCTTTAGATGTTATTTAAATTATATGCATTTTTCTTATTTTGAAGAGTGGAATTGATATGGCAACTGTACATATATTTAAAAGTTTATATTTTTCCAATCCTTTTGTGTGTGTGTGTGTGTGTGTGAATAATGCCTAGGTACAATTACAAAATCTTAAAACTGTTGTTAACAGGCAAGCTTTAGTGCATTACACTAAATCAATATAACACATTGAAATTAAAAATTGTATACAAATTTTTATAATTTTAAATTAATAATTTTAATTTTCAATTTTCAAATTTTTGTAATTTTGTAAATAAGTACACATAAAGAATAATACTATTGGCAAAATGTAGCAGTGTAAAATTGTATCTTTTTTAATGTAAACAAATTTAATAACAAATAAATGTATAAGAAATCTGAAAAAATATGGATATACTAAAATAAAAGCAAAATAAGTATAAACATTAAATATTTAACTGAGAAAAATTTTTTAATAATTTTCTAATAAAAATAAAAATTGTACAAATATTTGCATTTAAGTCTTGTAAAAATTAATTGCCATAAAAACATATAAAAATCATTTTTTTTTAAATGAAAAAATGATAGTGATTTATTATAACACATCTTTATCAACACTATTAACACAATAAAATTAAATCAATTTAAAAGTAGTTAGTAATTTCTACATATATAAATTTCATATTATAATTTTTAATAGCAACAGGGAAACTAACGCCCTTTAACATAATAATTATTTAACCTTAAAAAATATTATAAATATTTTTTAAGAAATTACTGCTCAGTTTGTGCATGCAACAAAATAAATTTTAATTAACCTAGAAATTTTATTTATATTTTTAACACAAATATCTTTAAATTCACAACAATATGAAAACTGAAAAAACCGAATGACTGAAAAACAAATATATTTGCTAAACATGTAACTTATAAAAAAAAAATTGTCTTAAGTTAACTTTTATTTATTTTTTAATATGATAGAAAGTTTTAAAAAAAGTATTCAAACAGGTAATTTATTAATTCAATTGGAAAAATAAATAACGGTAATATTTATTTTAGTGGTCGAATTAACATCTTATCTAACATTAAAATATTACAAATATTTGCATTTATAAAACAACTTATGATACCGTATCAAAAATATTAGTGTTTAAAAAATTTATAATTTACTATCATTGTTTTTACACGTTCTTAAAAGGGAGGGGCATATAAATCATTAACATTTTTATCAATATATTTTTAAAATTTGCAGCAGAAATTCACACTCCAAACAATTGATTCATGAGTAATCTAACTATCTTCACAATTTAAATATTTGAGAAAAATATAAAGTTTTGTAATAAGAATTAATAAAGAAAATTATGAGATAAAATTAATAGTAATGAAACTTAATAAAAAAATAAATCATTTACTTTTTCATCAGTTTTATTAATGGAATTAATGTCGATCATGTCTCTGAAAAAAAATTCCACGCTTCTGATAAAATAGCTGCACAAAATCACTTATCATAAACAACAGATAACATATTTTTTAAATTATATCTTAGATTAACTCGGGCTGTGTACTTAAACCAATTTGATTGTTTATCTCATTAGCGACTTCAACCCAACCTCACTTCCTACAGAATGGAGCAGTCGATTTTGAGAATGGGTTAGGAAGCTAAATGCAGACAATGAATTTGAATGCATGTCAGAAAGTAAACTTTTTCCGACCGTACCTACTAGTAAATATTTTAATGCTTATATAAGATGATAATTTTACATTATTGCAAGAAATATATTTATTTTGCTGATTTAAAATTAATGCAATTTTGAATTATTGTATATGTTATATATAATGCTATAGAAATGTGATCTTCGAAATTGTCATTCCTAGTGCTGCAAGGATTAAAATAAATAAGTAAATAAAAAATAAATCAAATATGTAACCATCAGTAATAAAGTTATTAGAAAATTTGTTATTTATAACCTATTGTGTTTGTAGAAGAAATCTATCATGTAACAACTGTTTATAGAAGAGCAAACAATTTCTGAATTCTTGGCAGTCTACTTATTTTCTTATTTATAGTCAAAAATTCTTTAGAAAAAAAAAAATTCAAAAGTCTTTATATAGTCAAAAAATTCTTATTTGCCTAATTTACAATAATCAATAATAGAAGGTTTAGAAAAATCTTTATCAGTAGCCAAATAACATTAAAACAATTCAATAACAAAAAACCTTTTTATTAATAAGTTCATTACTTAAAAAAAATTTTTTTCTGTCTTTTAAAAAAAAAAGCCAATTGAAATATCTTTTTTAAGCAAAGCTTAACAAATAGATAAAGTTATTTGTTCTATTAATTGTACTATCGTATTCCTTTCTAGATTTCGCAATATTAACTTGCCCTCCCTCAAACTTTTAACTTTCGTAATAGATTCGCCTGAAAACGGGAATTTCCTTCTCGTGGGGAATATTACAGGGAATTTCTTTCCAAGCAGATAGGCGTGGCTTAAAATAACACTTCTGCAATAGAAACATGGCGTCATTATCATGATCGTAATAAAACAATCGACTTATGTTTCTTACATTTACTAAAAATCGTGATTTTTTATTATTATTTAAATTATAAATCGTGCCCTTTATTAATGATCAAAATAGTCAAACAATTGTTAACAATTAATTGGAACATTTTGTATGAATAAATAATTGTATTTTTATCATTATAAATATTTCTATTCATGTCATTATATAAATCCCATCAATACAGTAGATCTTATTGGAAACTTGGGCTTCCAGTCCTGGGAGTTAATTTTTTTTTTTTAGCTCATCAGCCAGGAAATAGAATCTCCTGTATTTGAAAAAAAAATTAACAACACATGATGAATAGGCCAAAATTTATAAATAAATTAGAGGGAATTTTAAAACAATCAGTTGTTAAAAACAAAACGAAATTTATGACAAATCAGAAAAGAAAAAGGAAAACTTCAACAATTAAAGCAAAATCTTATAAAAGCTTAAATGTTACAATGATAAATAGAATTCCGGTATTGCGATATCCCCGTGTTCTTTAACACTGTTGAAAAATTTAGTTAAAATATATTTAATGAAACCTTTTTGTGGTGGAAGATTTAGAGATTTGGGACATTCAACATTTTTGATGAACAATTTTTGCATAAATAATTCGCAAAATCGAAATATTTTAGAGTGCATTTAAAATTCAGTTAGCAGAATTAGCCTAGAGGAAGTCTATGAGTATATCAGGAAAATGAAACTGAATTAAGATCTTATCAGTAATCGCATGTTAAAAACTATTCCTTAAGGTTATATCGTGTTAATAACTTGTCTCATTAATTTTTCAATTGAGAAAAGTTATTTTCCCCAAGCTCTTACTTACATAGTAATTCCTCTTCTAAATCCTAACAGTAATTTAGCTTATAATCAAAATTACCATTCAATTTCCCTATTTACCATTATATGTAAAATATTCGATTCTTAAACGCCTGAATCAACATTGCGTAGAAAAAATATCATTATTACGAAACAATTTAGATTGAGAAAGCAGTTCAACGCTCCACCAACTCTTACGGGCTAATGAGTTAATCTATAACGGCTTTATCAATCGAAAACTACGGGAATGTTATTTCTGGATGAGCCAAAGCCTTTGACAAAATTTAGTAGAATGGCTTAATATTCAAGCTCATGCTACTTGAATTTTCCACTCATTTCATTACAATTATTCACTATTTGACTTCATGTGAATTCCGAATACAAGGGGGCGAGATCATGTCTAACATTTGCCCAATCAGGAACGGAGTTCCTCAGGGATAGTTACTCAAACCAAGATTATTTTTAATTTCTCAGGACGATATTCCGAAACCAGTTGAGGGTCAACTGGTCGTGTTCACAGATGATACGGCAATAATTACACAATACAGAACACCAAATATGAAAAAAATATCCTTATTACTGAACTCCGTTACTCGACTTAATAACAGCATTCCATCACAAGAAAAATAGTTAACCACCTGGAAGATCAAAGTTAATCCAATTAAAAGTGGAATCTCTGCTTTATAATTCGATTCTTTAATACTGATGTCCCGTTTGACCTTCCACCCTGATCGAAAATTTAAAGAAATTGCAAGTCTTTTAAAATAAGAAGATAGACAATATTGTTAATGCGCCGTGGTTTGTTCGGAAAAGTCAATTCACAGAGATCTTGATCTCTATCCTATCATGGATTATATTTTCAAAATTTAAAAATCTTTTCATTCTAAATGTCATCAGATCCAAAGGAAGCGACCAGACAAATATCTGTCTATCATCCAGGTGTAGAAAAGCCCCATCCATTTATGATCGGCACTTTTTTGAGTTCTGGAAATAGTTTCCAGAACTGAAAAAGTGCTTGGAATTTACTCATATCCACACGAGTAATTTTCTCCCTGTCAGTCGGGCGATATCAGGAACGATTTTAGAACTCGCTCATTTTAATTCTCTAAGCTGCTATCTTTAGTTTCAACTTTTTAGTCGTATTCTACGATGTGCACTTTTTATTATTATTATCTGGCTATCTGTTCATCAGACTTTTTTTAATTGGCTTTGCTTTTATTTATTCTAATTTTAAATTTATTTTTATTCATTATTTTAATTTAATTCAATAGCCATCCATTTTAACAAAGTTGTTTATTTTGAAATTTGTCTGTTTTTGTTAAGGAGAGGTGCAAGATAGTTGTGTCGCTATAGATGAACTAGCTATTGTTGACAAGGACATTTCAATAATTTCTGGCAGTTTTTCGGCTCTTAATTCACTTAAAAATATTAACACTCATTCTACCTATGTTGTTTAAACACTTGCTTCAAAACTTTTTGTTCGAAAAACTTTTAATCAAAATATCACATTTTTATGGGTTCCTAGTCATTCGGGAATTTTATGGAATGAATACCACAATGAATACCAATTTTATGGAATGAATCTCGCAAAGAATACCACGGAACTCTCGCAATTTATTGAATGAATATCCCCGGAAGATGTCATTGCAAACCTGAAAAAACAATCCTACCTCATCTCGGAAACAAATTACTTTAGCTGTAAATATTTTGATTTCATAGGAAACTTTCCAAATATTGTAACTATCACAAAACGGACACAGAATAGAAAAAAGGATATACTCATTGCGCGTATCGTCAGCAGAATGGTCGCTATTCCCTCCCTGTTAAATAGATTCAACTTAGATTCCAATCCTTTCTGTAACAGATGTAATGAAGCAAATGACCTTTTACACATTCTTCTAAGATGCAGACAATATTCCACCACCAGATTACATCTATGGCAAAACTTGAATATCGACGAAAATAATATCATATTCAAAGCTTTTGTATCCAAGATTCTTGATTGTCAAAAAAAAAAATCTGACTTAATTTCTCCAATCTCTTAAACATTTTGGATATTTATTAGCTGCATTCTCTCGGCACTCAGGGATTAATATAAATCCCTGTTTTGTTCACACCAATTTCCTCAATGTGCGGAAAGATCTTGTATCCTTTTTAATGACGTATAAATAGGGAAAACGAACTGCTCCTATATAGTGATTAGGGGATTATAGTCCTTGTTGCTTCGCATCCCCATATACCCAGGGCCGGATTTTCCTATAGGCAAACTAGGCTTCAGCCTAGGGCCTCGAGATCAAGAGGGGCCTACATTCAAATTGTTAGCAAAATTAGAATTACACTATTCTAAAAACAGTAAACACTGAATCAAAAATAAGGAGAAATTCTATACATATGAATAATAAACAAACAAATAAAAAACAACCCATTTAATGTTTTATCCCCCTTTTTATTTTAAATTAATTGCTTTAATAATAAAACAGGTTACTTTGTCTTAATTTTACACAAAATTGTATATATATTTTTTGATGAAATGTTTAAATAATTATGATGCGATGCTAAATTAATTATTTTACATTGACGTTAGTACAGTATGCCAATTAATTAAGCGAATGCTGGTACCATCATATATATATATATATATATATAAGATGATTAAAGTGAAATACACTCATGTCCATAAATTAAGGATAATGAAGTTCAGGCAAAGAAAGAGACAGAAGCAAAACAAATTTGACTTATTTTGTAAAGTCTATTTATTAAACAAAAGGTAAAGAGCAAAAAGATGCTATATGTTTGACATAATTAATAAAATTGCGATTTTTACTCCCTGGAGCAAATTTCAAAAAAGAGCCTATTTACAAAAAACAGTATAACATGGTTAGTATGATGGTTAATATGGAGTATGTCTCCCGGACGATGCAATACAGGCCTTACAACGCCTAGGCATGCTGAGTATCAAATTATCAATCTGATCTTGGGGAATTGACAGATGGGAGGGGTTGACAGGCTGCAATTCGTCGGCCAAGCATATCCCACACATGCTCTATTGGATTCAAGTCCGGTGAGTATGCTGGCCAATCCATACAGGTGATATCCTCCAATTGAAGGCATTCGTCTACAATGTTTGCACGGTGGGGACGGGCGTTGTCATCCATAAACAGAAATTCAGCACCCATGGCGCCCCGAAACAAACGTACATGTTGTTCCAGAATGACATCTCGATAGATGTGGCCTGTCATCGTTACACTCTGAACATGCAGGTCAGTTCTGGAACCAATAATAATTCCTCCCCAAACGAGCCATCCTGCACCACCGTAACGGTGTCGTTCAATGGTGTTCTCTTGGTGGTAACGGATACATGGCGCTCTCCATATGAAAGTCCGGCGAGAATCAGACTGCAAACTAAACCTGGACTCGTCGGAAAACATCACACCAGACCACTGTTGCGGTGCCCACAATGCATGCTCTCTACTCCAGGTTAATCGCAGGCGACAGTGAGTTGCGGTAAGTGGAATACATCTGACAGGCCTACGAGCATATAGACCAATGTGCCCTAAGCGTCTGTACACTTTCTGCCTTGAAATTGTCGTACCAGTAGCTGAAGAGAGCTGACGAGACAGGTCTGATGCAGTGCTCCGTCTGTTTCTTTTGGCAGCAACTGCTAAGTACCGATCCTCATTCGGCGTTGTAACTCGGGGGCGACCTGTGCTGCAACATCTACTCCCATTACCATCATCTTGGAATCGTTGCCAAAGCCTGGAAATGACACTCTGGGCGATTCCAAGTTCCTCTGATACTTCCAGCTGGGTACGTCCACATTCCAGTCGTCCGATAATTCTACCACGTAAAAAATCATCCAAATGCTTACTTTGTGCTATAACTATGCGGTTATTGCACTGAAAGGCTTTTTAAAGCGCTTGTGAGCAATTTTACTTCTTTGCCACCATTCCTTATATACCCCTCTCTTACACTCTCGTCATTGTGATGTACTATCCATGGCATCTGGTGGTTTCCTGTAATTTGCATATTCTTCTTCAAGATGTGTGTGATAATTCTACAGGTGAAATTTTTATTTTAGAGTTCAATTTCTGTGTGATTCTGAATTATCCTTAATTTATGGACATGAGTGTATATAATCAACATTGTATGTTAAAAAAATATACTTAAACATAAATGTGAGAGTATAAAATAAATTAAATATTTTTAATGATTTTTTTCTTATTTGGCGCAATACAAACACATAATTATAAATGGTTTGTTTTAAAAGAGTCTAGAAAAACATTCTTCAAGTGTGGGTTGCAGGTTTTTTTTTTTTGTAACAAGCATCACCACAGAAGCAGAAATCCATCTTGACATGTGTCGACAAACCATTAAAAAAACTATTCATATTTAAAAATATGAATGACTGAAAATAAAACATCATGATTGTAACAGGTTCATTTCAAATGTAAAAATGAATTTTTTGAAGGTTTTTATCGCAGCATGAAATTGAAAATAAATGGCTTCAACATTCTTTTAAAATTAAATAGAAATTTTTTTTTTGGTCTGAAACAATACTTAAAAAAAAATCAGGAAAATATTCTGTTTCTTGAAAATAAAAATTATTCCTAAACTATAAGCATAAAGATAAAAGCAATTGATAACATTTTCAATCTAAATCTAACTTTTTACTGTAATTTTTTTAAAAAACAATGATATGTCATTAATGGATCGGTTTTTTAAAATTCACAAGTGTTTTTTTATAAGTTTTTTTGGAATTTTATATAGCTTACTGATGTAAGGGTGATTATCCACTTTCAAATTGCTGTAACAACTAGTCATAATGATTTGAATTAAAAGAAGGGTAATCCACTAACAATGTGCTGAATGTCTGTTTATCAAACGAATTGAACAACAAAATTTATATTCATTTTCAATAAACATACTTTTTATTTAAGTTTATAAAAAATACAAGTTTAACATAGTTCTTGTACAGAGGTTAATGTAGCATTTGGGTTTGTCAGCACCTTAGTATAGCATAATTAAACTTTAATTATGTTCAGTAAGATTTACTAAACATAATTAAATTTTTTTATAATACTTGTAAATATAAAAAGTGTAATTAATCACATCTTAAAAATCTTTTATAAATACAGTGTAGTTAATATTTATTGATTACATCTTAAAAATCTATAAATACAAAAATAAAATGGTAATCTTAAATCTATCTCCTGTGAGATTCATTCTGTAAAAATATATTTTTTTTTTATTTTAGAAAAGATAGTGATTCACAGTGTGTACAAGATGACCAGACTATAATTAATTTGCTTCGTATAAAGCAAAAAGACAACTTCATTAAAAATAATATTTTGAGACTTGATGTCTCGAAATATGGTTACACTTGCATACCTTGATTGTTCAAACATACTTTTAGTAGGAAACGTTCCAGAAAATTTGTATAACTATTAGATGTTACTAAAATAAATATAATTTCCTTCAAAAAGTCACGCAAAAGAACTCTCGAAGCAAAACATAAAAATGGTTTAGGTAAAACAATTTTTAATATAAGGACAAATTTTTAAAAGGTTTACTGAATGCAATAAGTTTTAACTTTCTTTTGTTAATAACTTTGTCAAATTTCAGATAATACAATATTTCTACTTATAAAATCTTAATATATAAAATAAATTTTCATTTTAGAGGTTTGCAAACATAGTAGATGGTCATTAGTTACTGAAACAAACTATAGTTTTCTTAATGATATGATTGAAATGTGGCATATAGAGACTCTAGAATTTGCTAGAGTAGATCCGGGAAAAGGAGATATAATATTTATTTTAAAACTATAGCATATAAGCATATGATGGGATCAAGTGTTTTTTTATATAAGTTATTGTTAATATAGTTTATAATTTATTATGTTTAAAATATATAATAATATATGATTTCAAAGAGTTTTTAGTATAGGAACTACAGTATGGCAATTAATTAATCGAATGCTGGTACCATCATATATATATATAGTATATGATGGTACCAGCATTCGATTAATTAATTGGCATACTGTACGTTTCTGTTAGCCCAGATATTCGTTAGCAACTTCACTTTTACGGTTGTGAGATACTATTTTGTGGACTTTTTGATATTTTCGTCGGTAACAGCCTCTTTGGGGCGTCCCCTGCGTGCATCATCCTCGGTGCTCATTTCGCCTCGTTTAAATTTAGCAAACTCCTTCTCTACGGTAGATTTTCCTGGTGCAAAGTCCGAATAATGTTTATCAAGCCAAGCGTTGGCTTCAATGGTATTTTTTTTTTTTCGCCAAAATTCCTTTTTATCCATTTTTCAAACTAACAAAAGTTGTTTCACTAAAAATGCTCTAACTCACATACTAATAGTACAACAGCTGTCCAATTTATACACGTGTCTTTTGAACATTAGGAAAACTAACAATAATATGGATTTAATACTAGTAGCGCCATCTATGTGTCAGCCTATGAACCTTTCAGCCCACCTATTATATCTAACCATCCATTGTGGGTTTAACTTTATTGGCTCCCCTATTTCCTTACTTCGTTACATCACCATCCATGCTGGCACAAATCTTATTTAATATTGAGAAACATACTTTTTCCCTATTTGCAAAAACATATGAAAAGTTGAAATAATTGGAACTTTTAATTCCACCTGTATTTTCTGAATAAAGGCTCTATATATGTCGTGTCAAGATTTTTACTGTATCATGTTGTCTAATTTCGCCAAACCAACGATGTTGTACGAAATGTGATGAGATGTTTATAAACACTTCAGAAAATTAACGCAACATTGTTTATCATTACATTCATTATATTTTTTAATTCTTCTCGTGGTCGGCAGACAGTGAAAATGGGCAGCAAATAGAATTTTTTTTTCCTTAATTTTTGAAAATTTAAAAATCTAATTTTAAGTTGAACTTTTATTTTTATTTCCAATGGCAGACTACAATAAGTAATAAAATAAAAAGAACATGAAAACAAAAACGAGAATCGAAAGAAATCACATAGTGACATGCTTAGCCCAGAAGGGCCCTAGTCTCCCAGTAACGACCCTACGCAGTAGAGGAAACAAGTGCAGGGCATTTTGTCACTACGACTATCTTCTTTCTTTCGTTCGGTGGTTCAGTTTTTCTTGTTAGCCCCAGCTTTCTGATGGTTCGAGAAGTATTGATCAATCCATTCAAAAATATATGGAATCTTCATTTATTTACAAGCAATATTTACAAAGATATACAGGGTTGATGGTAATATCTCAAAGGCAAAAGCTAAACTGGAAGAAATATGTTCTTTTTTAGAATAAAACAACTGGTTTCCACAGCAACAGCTTGTCTCCCACGGCAACAGCTTGTCTCCACGGCAACAGCCCGTCTCCACAGCAACCAACATCCCATCTCCACGGCAACAGCGCAATTCTGAATCGATTCTAAACGATTTTTATAAATCTACCACGTGGCGCGAACTAAAGCATAAAAATTCCAACAACTTATGCTTGACTCTGTTAGCAACATGTCAGTGCGGAGCACGCCGTTTGATGAGAGATTTAAATCTTCTACAAAAATTGAGTTTTTGACATGAATCTCCTTGATGAAGAGCAACTGGATGATTTCCCCATCTCAGTGCAACTACAAGGTCTTAAAAGAATAAATTAATAGTTTAAAAAACTAAAAACACGCTTTTAGGGTTAATCAAACTAAAAAGCAAAAAATAATTGTTTACATAAGAATAAAATGACTGACGAGAAAATGAATGTCACTGTTCTCAAAGCGTGGGGTGCTCGATATCAATCGTTATAATTTTCACTCGTTTTATTCCGAAATGCAGAGTTAGTTTAAAAATGTCATACAAAGCACCCCGCGGTTTTAGAACAGTGACAATCATTTTCTCGTCAGTCATTTTATTCTTATGTTAACAATTATTTTTTACTTTTTAGATAGATTCTAAAAGCGTGTTTTTTAGTTTTTTAAACTATTCATTTATTTTTTACTTTTAGTATGATTAACTCTAAAAAGCGTGTTTGTTTAGTTTTTTAAAATTATAATTTAGGAAAAACATCTCCTGCTTGAGAACAATTAAGGCAGGAGTTCGAAAAAAGCTAAAGCTATCGGTGCAATTAGGGAGTCCGTTGACGATGCCCAAAAATAAAAGGTTAAAGTTAAAATGAGAATTTTAAGATAAAAGTAAAATGAAACAAAAGGAATTAAGATTAAACAAAATAATTATACAAAATAGGTAGGGTTTGATAGAGTTGACTGACTCGCCAGTAAATGGCGCCATCAGTCCCAAAATCGAGCCCAAAGAGTCAGTTACATACATACAAACATACAGGCAAAGCTAATAAAAAGCGTATTAAAAGAAAAAAAATTGCAATTAATATATTATATAACCTATTCATTTTTCTTACCTAAACTAATATCATTAAACTGTTCTTGAACGATTAATGTTATCATTAGATTTGATGAAACCAAATAAACTATTGAAATAAAAAAGTTATTAGAAAATTATTAATTTTTTTTAATATTTTAGAAAGTAAATAATAGTGCGGGTCTGATGACTAAGTGACTACCGCTCTGGCACTCGTTACCACAAGTTTCGGTTCGAGTCTCGGAGGTGCAATGGATGCTTATAGTGGTTGGGAATCCACTTTCATCCGCAGGCCCCATTCTAATAACAGTTGGGCGTAGGGCTGACAATCCTGTACCGTAAAAGGAAAACATCTGTTGTCTGGAAAACTATCAGTAGGCAGTAGGCAGTCAGGCCCACCGCGGGGCTGTTGCGCCAATGAAGAAGAAATAATAGTGCAAAAATATATATACATATGAATGATGTAATTTTTTTTTTTTGCATTGTGAAATTATACAATTTTTAAACACTTTTTCTTAAATGGTTTGGTTTGTCTCTCTACGGTTACTTTCTCTGTGAGGCAACTGTTGAATGAGGGAGAACCGTTTACGATCTATGGATGCAGCATGATCTACTGACTTGGTTTAGGATTCTAAATCAAGGGGATAAGCAACAACAACGGTTACTTTGAGCTAATGAGACTGGGGACCTACAGTTTAACTTGGATTCCGGACCACTCACAAACATCCATGCCACCACCTGGATTTGAACCTGAAGCCTGTGGTACCAACGGCCAGAGTGGTAGCCAATTGGCCACCTTTTTCTTAAATGAAAATACGGTATCGAAATAATTTGAATTCAAAAATACTGTAGAATCACATACCTACAGCATAACTTTGTCAGGACGCTACATTAAATGTACATAATTTACTTAGATTTCGGACAGGCCGTAGGACTTGCCAAATTGATCAACACCACTTTCTGAATTTTAATGTCAAAGCACTCGATTGACTCTAACTGCATATATTCCAAACAATTTTTTCTAATAATAAGTATTAACATCATTAAATGACAAAAATATTTTAGCCATTGAATATTAGATAACTTATTTCCGAAACCAATCTGATTAAATAGGTGTAAAATCGGTTTTTTTTTATTCCGCCCAAAGATTATGTGCAAATAACAGGTGGGCTAAAAAAGTTCATAGGCTGACACTACTAGTATTAAATTCATATGATTTTTAGTTAGCCCCAACCTTCAAAAGACACGTGTATTAATTTGACAGCTGTTGCACTATTAGTATGTGAGTTGTAGCATTTTTAGTGAAGCAATTTTTTGTTAGTTTGAAAAATGGATAAAAGAATTTCTTGGTATTAATAAAGCATTGCTTTTTGGCGAAAAATATACTATGGAAGCCAAGGCTTGGCTTGATAAACATCATTCGGACTTTGCACCAGGAAAGTCAACCGTAGATAAGTGGTTTGCTAAATTTAAACGAGGCGAAAGGAACACCGAGGACGATGCACGCAGTGGACGCCCCAAAGAGGCTGTTACCGACGAAAACATCAAAAAAGTCCACAAAATAATTTCAGATAACCTTAAAGTGAAGTTGATTGAGATAGCCGAGACCCTAAAGATATCGAAGGAAAATGTTGGACATATCGTGAATGAATATCTGGATATGCGAAAGCTCTGTTCAAAGTGAGTGCCGCGCTCTCACAATCGACCCAAAACAACAACGAATGGATGATTCTAAGCAGTGTTTGAAGATGTTCAATCGTAATAAACCCGAATCTTTGCGTCGATATGTGACAATCGATGAAACACGGCTCCATCATTTCACACCGGAGTCCAATCGACAGTCAGCCGACTGGACTGCACGAGATGAACACTAAAAATGCTATAACTCACATACTAATAGCGCAACAGCTATCAAATTTATGCGTGTCTTTTGAAGGTTAGGGCTAGCTAAAAATCATATGGATTTAATACTAGTAGCGCCATCTATGTGTCAGCCTACGAACTTTTCAGCCCACCTGTTACTTGTGATTCTCTGCAAATAAGAATCGAGTCATCGGATAGCGAGGGAATGAGGAAAGCAAAATTTAGAAAAGGGCGCTCACCCTCAAAAGGCTGAACAGTCATATGACTGAAGATGGAAGGGCAGCATATCCGAAAAAAAAAAAATTTGTATTTTCTTTCGACTGAGAAAAAAAGCTTTTTACCCTTTCCGAAATTAATTACATCGGTAGCTCACTATAAGCGAAATTTGTATGTCTATAATTTCGGATGCCATTATTTTAATAAAAATATAAGCTACGGGTTCGTTTGGCCAGAAACTGAAGAATCTCAAAGGTCTCAGGAAATTTCATCATGTGTAATGGGGTACATATGGATTTGTGCTAAAAATTGCGAAAAATATAATAATATATTCAGCTTCATTTACTAGACAAAATGAACTATCAAAACTGCTTTAAGTACATTGAAACTGCTTCAAGGTACAAAAACACTAGCTGAATCAATGGAAATGAAATTTCTGGTAAGTGGGCATAAATATTTCCCAATCTGCTATTATCGAATCCCAAAGCGAACAAAAATTCATAGTCAATCATATATCTATAAAAAAAAAATATTAAATAACCAATTAATTTAATTTTAGATTTTTGTGGTATGTTTCATATTTGCTTTCGTGAAATGCATATAAGCTTTTTTAACAACTAAAAAAACTTTTATGCCCTTCTCATTGTAGTTAATGGATGAAAATATGAACTTTTAATATTTATTTCTTTTTAATTTTAAATTTAATTGACCAATTTTTAACTGTAAGTTAATGATTCTGCAAATAATTATTTATGCAGGAATTTCATGGCACTAATTTTACTAATTTTCTTTTTAATTTATAGCACAATGAATTAATTTATGGCATAAAAAATTAGGTATTTTAAATAATATAAGTAGTGTCAAATTTTGAACTTATAAATATTTTGCTTCATTAATAACAAATTATGTACTAATATGAAAAAAGGAAACTACACCGAGACTTGATAATAAACTTTATTTCTGTAAATATGTGAACATAATATAACGACACATCAAGGAAAAATAAAATTTTTATCTACACATTTATCGATTAAAAATAAAAAGGTAAGCACCCTCATGCCTTGAACCGAGGGAGATATTCTGTCTTTAATTGTTCCCTCTCTTCTGGGGGAGGGATGTAAGGCTTGATGCCTTCCTTCCTCCTTTCCTTCGTCACAAAATTCTGAAATAATAAACTTCCTTTCACTGTTCTCATGAAAATAGTTATTTCTTATTACACAATTATTATTTGCTTAAACATTAAAACTATCAAATAAATAGAAAATCCTCCTTTAAAAAATAAAACAAAAGTAGAAATGATGGATAAATATAGGATGGCTACAGAAACTGTCGAAAAATTTTCCCTGCCTTTTTCCCGACTTCTCCTATTCAAGAATCACTGTATGTGTAACAATATATGTGATTAAAAACACATTTACCAGTTATTTAATATGAAAAACGTCTATATTTATGAAATTTGATTTTTAAAAAAAATAGAATGAACACATCTTTAAAAATTCTATTAAAACGATATATAGTAGTAAACTTTTGAATTATTACAAGATAACCCCATTCCTACTAAAATAAATACAAATCAATTATTTCATTTAAACAATTTTTATTAATATTATTAAGAGAAATTTACATGATTTATTTTAACAAGTCTTCGTCTTTAAAAAGTCACTAAAAAGAGAGAAAGATGTTATGAAATGGTGAATGGCAATTCTACCTGAATGTGTATTTTAAAGTTGACACCATACTATTGAATTTTGCTTTTTGTCTTCTACCATATACATAAAAGCCCAATTGAACAGCAGAATTAGTAATTAAATATTTTCTAGTAATTAAACATAATAACAAATTAAAAGTATGCATTCAATTTATATGCTAAAGGGCATTTGATTAACTAATTTAGGCTTAATACATGCAAAATATATATAAATAATAAATCGTTAGACTTAATTTTCAGGAATTAAATACATAAATAATAAATATTAATCAATGCAGATGCTAAAGGATTATGAAATAAGGTTTAAGAATGAATTTAAGCAACACATAATAAATAATTAGTAATAAAATAATTTTTAATAAAATAACTAATAAAGTATTAAAAATATCAAAAACCTTAATTTTCTAAATTGGCTTAAGCAAATAGCAGGAATACAAATAATAGCACCATAAGTAGAACACTAGTCAAAGATTAGTTTAAAAATGAGATAAATCATAAACTGGACAACCTGTCGTAAAAAAACTGTACATAAGCTTGCCATAAAATGAATACTGATACGAGTTGTTAAGCATGATTGGCTACAAAATCTTCGATAGCGAGCATGCTAGAAGCGAAATGCTCTCACTAGCAATTTTCGCCGATTTATAGATATTTTTACAGAATTTGCCTGCTTTTTCAGATCGATAAAATTTCCTGTCTTCTCAGTTCTGTCGCCATCCTATAATAGGAAATAATAATAATAAAAACACTTACTGTTTATAACATCAAGATTTCAATAAACTTTGATTAGTTATTAATTCAGCATTTGTGATAATTGTGCTAATACTAATTATTCAAAGTTTTCAACAAAATGATTATATCAAGATTTGTTTACATGTAATGCCAAATGAGATTCTGCTTCTGTCAATTCTCCTTTATCCCTCAGTCAATTCTCCTTTATCCTCCTTAATCCAATAAATATGATTACAAATCTACAGCCTGCATACAAATATCTTCAAAGTATGTTCAGATCCAGATAAAAGATCAGATTTCTTTATTAGTGAAGATAATAGAAGTCATAAAAATTAAATTATTATTATTATTTTTTTTTTTTAAGAAAAATGTTAGGAAACAGGAATAAACTGTTAATGAAGAAAAATACTTTTTACTGTAGTCAAAGTTCTTTTCTTAAATTAATTTTAATAATATAAGTAGTAATCAGAAAAATGTTTAAAAATGAAATTTTAAATAATTTATGTGAATTACACTATATTTATACTTGCTACACTATATTTTCAACTAAATATAAAAGTGAAGCTTCATTTAAAAAATATTAAATAAAATTTTATTTTAAATATTTTATCAATTGTTTTTTGTTTTTAAATTTCACAGAAAGGGTTATTATAAGAATATTTAAAATTCACATTATAATCCTGATGGATTAGTTGTTTAAAGTATTTAAACTACCTTATAACATCAGAAATCAAAAATCGCAACAACTGTAAACAAAACCAATTAAAAAATAAAGTTAACAACAGAAACAAAATCTAAAAATTTTTTTTTTAAAATGTATTAAAAAAAAAATTTACCCAAAACTTTCTACAGTTGTTATAATTATCAAAGAAAGGTTGGCATTTTCTTCGAGCATAGTAAAATTCATCAAGGCATTTTAAAGATAAATCACGTTCCTGAAAAAGAACATTACTTTGATTTGAAATGTAATAAATGATTTAAAAAAAAAAGGGAGGTAATATGCAGCGTAAACCTTATCAATTTTCTCATGGCCTCAGAAAAGCTGATTAACAGATAAATGATTAAAAAATAAAAAAATGTAATAACTGCTAAAGTAAATATACAAAAAAATATCAATTTTTAATCAAAATAAAAAGCTCAAAACAAATCATAAAGCCAATATATATTAGTAAAATCTATTTAATTTAAAATAACTATTATTTTTGTTTCATAAATAAATTTTAGTACAACAAAAACAAAAAAAAAGAAAAGATTTTAAAGTTTCCTCTTAAAATTTTTAATGAACAAACTAAAGGAAACATAAAACTCTGATTAAAAAATATCAATAATATTTTACTTATCATTTTTTTTTTTTAACACAAAATCAAATCGATATATATGTTTCTCAAAGTATACATACATATCGATATATATATGTATCCACCTATGCACAATTACAATTTACATCTAAATTTCCCAAAATTGTTAGAAATTTTTTTTTTTTTCGAAATTAGATCAATATTTCTTAAAAGATTACCCAATTATATTTTATATTCAACTGGCACCATTTTCATGGTTGATATTACTTTTTAAGCAGCTATATTATTTCATAGACAAGCTCACATATAATAAAAAATAAAAAAAAATTTAATAAACAAAAAAAAAAATGACACAGCCATTTTACTAATAAAAAAGGTAGACTTCTGAAGAAGCTATCGATATTACTTTCTGAAGTATATTGCCAATTTATTTACTTTACCATAGTTCAATTCAAGGAATTCTAAACTGGATGGTTGAAATTTGATAGCCATAGGGATGAATTTAGAGGAGGAATCTTTCTCAGCTTGACATTGGGAAAAATTGGCTATACTAATAAAGACATCTTCATTTCATTTCCAGGATATTGATATGCTGTCTAAACAATGTGGCTTGCTTTTTGCTATGTCTATAAACAAAGCAAACGGCCAATCACTTAAAATTACTGGGATTGATTTGAGATGGACTGCTTTGCCACTGTCAGTTATATGAGGCAAGGTGGAATAGTTGCCTCATATAACTGACAGTTGTTTCCCTCATATAACTTTCTAGAGTTGGGAGTGGAAAACATTCATACGTGCTTGAAATGACAGGAAAATACTAAACGTTGCTTATTATCAAGTTCTAAGTCTTCAATTCATAAATATAGCTTAGACAATAATTACATAAATTTTGCTAATTAAAATTTAATACAAATAAAAAAAAAAAAGTAATGCATCTTAAACCCAAATATTTTCCCAAACACTCATCCCCATACAATTTATACATATATCTAGATAGATAAATTGTATCTTCTAATATTCTTCTTAATATTATTGCAACAATAAATAAACATTGATTCATATTCACATTACTGACATCCATGCTAGCAATGAAAAAAGCATCACTTAGATAAAAAAAAAAAAAAAGTGTTAATAGTTTTTATTTTCTGAACAGGAAAACGTGGTGTTATATGTGCTAAAATATATATAGATAGAGATAATAATATTATTCATACACACACAAAAAAACAGTAAAATTTTATTCACTAGTCTTCAGGGCATTTCAATAAGTGTACGATTTTAAATTGTGCAATTAACATGTAATATTTGTTAGAGTTTTTAAATTATATTGTAATTAATTATTCCTTAATAAAGCTTTTACAAACTTGTTTTTTAATGAAATTGATTAGTTCGATAACACTTTCAAATTCTACCTTAACACACGGATTTATTCTTTCACTTCTTTCCTTAAACTGCTTTTTTGCTTCCTCATACCTTTCGGCATTCGAAATTTGATGAAAATCTGCCATTAATATTATTTATGGTTTATTTTGAAATCAAGCACCTGGCATTTTAGGAATATTAATTTGCATCTTACTTCAAGAGGTGATTCGCGATTCATTCATGTTCTAGCAGACTAATTTTTAAATCAAAATAACCTGAAGATTTTAAATAGTTACAGTTACAAAGATGAAATCAAAATCTTTATTTTTACAAAATTGAACCATAGATATTAATAAAATTGAAAAACTAACTATTTAATACAAAATATAAGCAAATTAAAATTTCAAAAATAATAAAGTATAATATTATAGTATTAGATTATAAATTAAAAAATACTTCATTTATAATCAATTAATTAATAAATCCATTAAAAATTCATGCATATTAATATTTTATTATTCCACGTTTAAAGTGTTTTTCGTTAATTGTTCTTTGAGATATATCTAAACATCATTTTAAAAAGAAAAAACTTTTTTTTTTTTTTATAATTCACCTATAAAATGGCAACTCTTATGCTTAAATGCAGCGCCCTCTTAATGTTTACTAACTTTAAATTTTTAATTGACTATGATTAGTAAACAAACACCAGTAGGTGGAAGTCTGCTGTTATTTCGTCTTATTATTTTCTAATTAGAATTCAAACTAGTAATTTAATATGTTTTTTTCAAATTCAATTATTGTATTAATTGACCAAATCCGATGCTAGTCATCACATGGCAGTGTGGAAAGGATGAGTCTCAGTAATATAAGGTAAGATTTCTTATTTTTATACTTAATTGTTACAATTCTTTCTTTTCATTGAATTATCTCTGATAATTACGGATGATATTTGAGTTATTCCGATTGCCTTTTTTGAAATAAACAACACACGCCCAATGTACCCACGTTTAGCGGCTGGTGGAGGAAGGTGTCTGTTGCTAGGTTACCGTTTGACACTCTGAGCTGGAACTTCAGCAAGAGAGGACGTATGTGACGTCTGCTCCCGAAATGTTATTTTTCTCATTCTGTATTTCGAATTCGGAACTTTTTTCTTGTGTAACCCTCTCCCACGATTTGTTTTGAGTAGTGAAATTATATTTTTTCCGCAAGAAAAACATATATACTTTTTCTGTTGCGTTGGGTGTGACTAACGTGGAATGATTGCATTGAATTAGTTGTGAGCGACAGCATCCGTTGCTTGTCGGATGTGAGTGATTCAATTCTGTGAAATTCTTTTCTTGCTTCTTTTCTCCTCGTATTGTCTTAAATAATGTTTGTATATTACTATTGGGATTGGATTTTTTACTTCTAAGGGACATGTTCATCTGTGGATTTCTGAGGTGAGTAGAAAGTTTTTTTTTCTCTTAAATGGTGCCATTTAAACAGTAAAATTTGGGAAAATGAGTTACATGTAATTGTGGTGTTTTTCTTCTTTATTTTCTGGTGTAAGGTTAACTACTTACTGCTTTAAATATCAAATTTAAAATATAATATAATGTCTTCTATTAAATTTAATTAAGAATTGAAACATGCATACTAGAAATTAAGTCAGGTAGGGTATAATTTTTTTTTTTTTTTTTTTTTTTTTTTTAATAATTGCAATTTGGATATTCAAAATTTATAATGCACTCGAATAATAAATTAATTTTTTTTATTTATTAAATATCTGCAATGTGAATATAAAAACTTCATTCATGTGAAACATACTTCAATTTTTTCATTTGAATTTTGTGTACTAATGTTCACGAAATTTTGTCGACTACATTTCTGTGTTAAATTTAACAATTTTTTACATAAATAGTATTTCTTACATTTTATTGACATTAAATGTACTCCAGAAATGCTATATTTAATTACCACAAATGCAATGTTCTATTTGAAAGTATAGTTTTGATTTTATATTTTAAAATCTCATGCAATTTTTCATTTAAAATTTTGGGTATCAAATAATTTTTAGAATATTTATTGTTTATTTATTTATTTTGAGAAAAGTGAAAGGAATTGACTAAATGACTTGTTCTTAAACTCAAAGATATTTTTAGTAATTTTGGGTTATTGAATTGAAAACTTCACTTAAAAAAAAAATTATGTGAAGTTTGAAATATGATTGAAATGAGTTTCTAAATCTTGGAAATATGATTAAATTTCAACATTTCACAGTTAAAATTATTTTAGAGCAATTTTAAATTGTTACATTATTCCATGTTAACTTACATATTCAGTGTTAAATTTCTAATGAACATCTGCAACTCTTGTTTTTATAATTAGTGGATACATATCAATTAAAACTTTCAGCTTTGTGGTGTGTAATTTGAAGCATAAGAAATTTTCAAGTGAAATTGTGAAAATTTATTAATCCCTTACCGGTTTGTCTCCTCGTCCTTATTTGTCAGTATTTCATTTGTCCTGGTTAGAACAAGACATTCTTCCCTATTGATATCTTGTTCTTATGCATTGTTAAGCAGGAGTGGGTTGAAACATTTTATCTCATACAAGCATTCAACTGTAGCAGTTGACGTTTTTTTCTCTGCATATTGTAAATAAAATTCTTATTAATTTTTCATTTATAGGGAAATGTTTTTCTAAATCTTGTTTTCATCTTAAAATGATAATTATATTTCTTGGCATAGTAATAATTTTTTAAAAATTATAAATTTTTAGAACAAATTCAGTATTTTTGAAAAAAATTTAAGATAACTAAATAAATAAAAAAAAAAAATCCCCAACCTGTTGTTAAAATTGTTGGAAGTTGTTTTAAGATGTATTCTTTTTATTTTTTTTTCCTTTGTTTAACTGTGATTTTATGACATTCTCATTTGCAATAACTGTAATTCTTTTAATTTTAAACCTGTAAATTGTAAAAGAGAGAAAAATCTTTTATTTCTGTCTTTTTTTTTAATTATTATTCATTATATTTAAAGTATTAATTGATTATTTTCATTGCGAATGTTAGGGATTTCAGTTAAATAGAATGGTTCAAATACATTTTACTACCTTCAAATTAATTCCCTTTTAGAGACTTTATAACTTTTGCAAATGCATTTCTAGTACCCAATTTGTTATTATAAAGATGTATTTTGTGCTCTTTAATGGATTTTTTCCCCTCCTCCCGCATGACACTAGATTACATTTTCCACTTTCGCCTATCTATCTGAAATGTGTGTAACATTTGACATAAATTAAGTCGTAGTAAATAAATATTGAAAATTAAAAAGAAAAATTATGAAAAAAAATGATGAGATAAATTTATCATTGGCATGAACCCATAAATTTGTAAAGTAAACTAAAAGAAATTAGATTCAGTTGTGAAGAATAAGTTCCGTAATTTTATTGAAATGGCAAGAATTAGAATGTTATGGGAGGGATTGAAGTCAAATTGAGATATGGTTGCCAATGTAGTGCCTAAATTCTTGTTCAAATGTGGTAAAAACATCTGTGTGACAAAGCAATTAAAAGTAATTGCTGTAGTAAATTCACTTTGCAAGTACTTTTTATATTATTGGAAAGATCATATTTCATGTTTGAATTTTTAATCTGTTAGTTCATATCGTCATTTATTCATGAGCATTGCTGAAAAAGCAGGATAAAAAATATATATCGTCTTAGACGAACGTCATATTTATAGACGTTTTTGATGAAAGTTTGATGCTGTTTTTATTATCTAATAATTTTCATAATTTTCTTATTTCAATTTCATACATTCAATGGTTGTTTTTTTTATTAGTTGTTTTTTTTTTTTTTTTGCCAATTCTTTGTTTTATTATATCATTTTTATGAACAAAAATATAGTATCTGTTTTTCTCTCTTTGTTTTACAAATAAGCCATTTACTTCATAATAGCTAATGTCAAATTCATTTAACCATTCAACTTGCTGTTTTTTTTTTATAGGCAATTATAAATGATAAGTGAAATTTCATTCTATTTAAATTTTTCTGTTTATGAGTTAGCCATCAGCATTCCTACTTTAGGTATTAACACTTTCATTGCTGCAATTGTCTTAGATTTTATCAAATACAGAAGCATTATTTAGATTTATTCATGGATTGTTCAAAATATTTTATTTGTAAAAATTTGCATTTAAATGCTCATTTTTCAGTTCATGTAGAATTAAAGAATTAGATGTTTTCTTTTTTTTGAAACAAAATCAATGAAAACGATGTAGGAAGATGCTTGTACTTTTGATCAAATAAAATATTTGTACATTATATATATAGAGAGAGAGAGATCAAGGATTGTACAGTTTAATTTTTAGTTTAAAGAATTAAAATGTTAGACAAATATTCAAATGGAGTCGATTAACTTTCTTGTATCAGCCTTAGTGTTAATTTTCTGTAAATAACTGATTTTAATATTTAATGATTTATAGCATACGTAAACTTAACTGGCCCGATAATTGAGTTATAAATTTAAAAAAAAAGATATTTCCATTTTTTAAAAAAAAGTTCCCTTAGCAGATGAACATTAAAACTCTCCTGCATAATAGATAGCACCTCCTTAGTATAGCTAGAAACTGTAACCATGAGAAATTTTTATTATTTGTACAGGCCATTTCTAGAAGAGAGGTTTTTTTACTCTTCTCTTTTCAATTACACAGCATTATATTTGGTTATTTTATTATTGTAAATATTCCCTTCTCCTTTCTTTATAAACAAAAGCATTAAGTAAGTTCAGTACATTAATCTAATAGAGGCTCGAGTTGTGGCCTAGTAGTAAGGTGCATGTGTTCAAATCTTCTGGTGGCAGACATTACATTCAATGCTTTTAAAAAGGAGAAAAATTCTGAAAATATAGAAGCCTCATGTTGACAGTCAGGCTGTTTGGCGAGAGTTTCTGGATTTTCACTTTTTAGCATGCAAATGCTAAGCAGCAACTCTTGAACAGTAATGCTCTCTCATTTTAATCCTTTGATGTATTGTTTATTTTATGCATAAGTGAAATACAAGGTTCATTGATGTTTTTAGAAAAAGGCTAATGCAGGTAGCTCCTATATAACATTTATTTTTTAAAAGTTGAATGCTTTATAAAACAAAGTAATACAAAAAAATTTTGTTAATTCCAAACTTTATTAAATGAAAATAGTGCTTTTTTGATTCTTTGCTATTCTTCTAACTACCATTTATCTTAACAAACTTCTAACTAACATTTGTTTTCCATGCTATTACTGTAAAATTTTTAATAGTTTGATACTTTTTATTAAAATTCTGGCAAATATTATTCAGGACAGTAAATTAATTCACAAAAAAATAGACATTTTTAGGAGTAGATTTAAAAGTAATAGTAGAAATATATAGTTCATAGAAATATATAGATCTGATGTACTTATCAAAACAAAAAATTATAGATAAGATGTTGCTTTAAAAGTTATAGAATGTCTATTGTTATATGGGAATTATTCTAATTTTTAAAATGTGTTGTAAAAATGCATGTTACATAGTTTTCTGAATTCTTCAAACATATTACAGCAATATACATAGTACATTACTTGGGTTTATAAAGAAAATAATTATTGGAAATTAACTTTTCATACTTTTGCAAAATAGACTTTTATTTATGCTATAGTATTTCTTTAATGATAAATTTATGTCATAACCAATGCTTAACAATAGTGAAATATTACATTATTAAATAATATGCACATAAGTGTCAGCTAATTATTATTAAAACAGAAATGCTTCGAGAAATACAAAGCTTTACTATACTTACTTTTTTTTTTTAACTTGTGGTATATTTCCTAGAAATTCCATTTATAACAAATATTTATAGAAAATTTATTTAAAAAAAAAAAAACTTTTTATAGAGGGAAAAAAAAAAAAAAAAAAAAAATAGAAATTTGAAAAAGGCATAGCTGTTCACAGGAAAAATATAAAGTTTTTAGAAAATTGTCAATTACATCAAATTTGTTATAATATCTAAGCATTCTGAAGTTTAAAAACTTGCTGTGTCCTTTCATAAACCAGTATACAGTAAAATTACTTTAGTAATTTGTAGTAATATCAATTATGCACATTTTTCTGTTGTTGTCCAAAAGGAAAGGGGCAAGTGACCAATGTTAAGATGACTCTGTGAGAAGAAAAAAAAAAAAAAAGCTGTTGTTTTTTTTTAATTTAAACATAGTCCTATTTGTATTATAATGTTAAGTTTTTCTAACTTCTTTATCTTGTTCTTTATGAAATAATCAATGTCATCCTAATGCACCATGTTTAAAATTTGGCATTTTTAAGTGGGTCATTTCACATTATGTACTTTGTATACATAACATTTAAAAAGTAAAAAATGTCATACTTATTTTAAAAAAACTTAGTTAGTTGAATAATAACTTTTAAAGCAATACTACACATTATCCCTTCAAAATATGTTTTAATTTTTCTAATGAAAGATACTAATATATTTTAATTAATTAAATTACAGGCATTGCAGAAAACTATTAATTTTAAGTAAGAAATAAAAAAGCATAATAAAATTTTTATGCTGATATAATCTTCAGGCTGCATACAGAACTGTTCCTGTCAATGTACAAAAATGCTCATAAAAATTACAACCATTTTCTTTGGCAATTATTTCTATATTCTGTGGAAAATAGGGGCATATAAATCTTAATCCTGAGAGAGAAGCATGTCAGTTTTATGATAAATGCATACTCCTGAAGGAAGCACATGCTTGGAACATAAATCACAAATTTAGTTTTGTCAATACCATTTTTAATTTTAAAAATTAGCATGAGCTTCTTGAAGGGTTATCACGAAAAAGCATCTTGGTGCATCATTTTTGTAGGATTTTCAGTGATATCTTTTTCCCCCTGTGCATAGATAGCTAATGCAATCTGCTATGTAAAATTCTTTTATTTTTATAAGGATTTCTTTTGGTAAAATATCTCACCTTGACTTTCTTTCAACAGCTGGTTCCATATTTAAAATACTTGGATATTGTCTTTTTGAGAATTGAAACTCCAATCACTCTCTTTTCTTTTAGAAGTGATATTTTAGACGTCAAAGTATTTAAAACATGCATTATTTATGTAAGTTGGTGATTAAAGTAAATTATTGTATTCTCTTAAAACTACACCAAGGAAAACTCAGTTTTTAATTTTGTTTATTCCACATTTTTTTTTCCCCCAGCTTGCAGTTTTTACTTTTATTTTTCTGGAAGAACTTTTTATTGTCTATACATTTTCTTTTATTCTATTCTGGTTGATGTACTTCATATTTCCTAGAGGACATATTTCATGTCTTCTAATACAGGATCTTTCTGTACTTGTTAATAGCAAATGTATGTATGTATAATACTTGGTAAAATTTATGGAATATTAAATTTTACAAATGATTTATATACTTAAAATACAGCAATATTATTTATTAAAAATATTAATATTGTAAGAAAAAAAAATCTTTATTTATTTTTATTATTTTTAAAAATAATATTTAAAATGGAATTTTATATCATAAAGAACTTCAAGCGCTATTTTATCAATAAATTATTGTTGCAAATACATTTACAATTGCTAACTCCTTTCTGTTCATAAATTTGGACTTTATAAAAACGTTTAGTGTAAGTATGACTATGACCAAAAGACTACATTTAGTGTAAGTGTGACCAAAAGACTATAATTTTTCATGTCTGCAATATTGCCAACATGGTAGAATTTAAAAATACTAATATTTAAAAATTTTTTGATGTAGACATGATTTAATTGCATTCAAGGTCCCTAAATTAGAATATAGCAGATATTTTTTTCTTTTCTGTATCTAATATTAAGATTACAATCTTAAATCAGAATTATTTTTATAATATATGCAAGGAAAAAAATATTTGAAATACTTTATTTGTCATGTCAGGGCCATAAGAACATGAAATTTTTCAATATTTTATGTATTTTAGTAATTATTTTATATTTACCATTTTGCTTTTTCGATAAAAAAATTTAAAGATGTAAGGCTCATAATATAGAAAGACCTTAATATGATATTGAGATGAGTTCTTAAGAAGCAATACAGTTTTCGTTTTTATTTGGTAAAACCGTATGTGGATTTGTTTGATTTCGCAAATCTAGGCCACATGAGTAGCTTACATCTAATTGTGGTTTAACTTGACGATCAGACAAGATTTCTTAATCTACAACGATCAGTTATTGAATAAGTATGAACATGTATAAAAAAAAGAATAACTCATTGTACCAGAAAAGTTTGAGGTCTTATATTTTAAGGTGAGGCTTGAAAATGTGTATGTTAATGCAATTGAATTCAAGGAATAGTAACTGTTTTTTATAAATACATTTTCTAAAAGATGAATTTCATAAAGAATTCCAAAATTTGTCTTATTGTTGTTTTTTCAATTCCTACTATTAGTTGACATGCTCCCTATATATATTTATATATCTTGTTCAAATACATTTTTTTAAACTTGTAGTGGATGACACATGTTAATACAGTCTTTTCAAATATTAATTCATTAATTGAATTTAATTAATATTTTTAATACTTTAAATAGCAGCTTGTAATGAAAATTGAAATCAACAGGCAGTAGCTCAATCGGTAAAATGCAAGGATTTCAGTATTTTTACGTGAAAATGAAGAAAGCGAGTTCAATTCTTGCAAAAATCAATAATTTTTGATAAATTTTTACTTTAAGTAGACGTTTTATCCAAATGATTTTCGAGAGTGAGTTAACAGTTGTGGCTTAGTGATTAGAATGATGGACTTTTCACAAAAAATAAATTTTAGTTTTATATGGGAGAAATATTCTGTCATATAAAACTAAAATTTATATACATATTTATATATAATCTAAAATATAAATATGTATATACATATATTAGAATATATACATATTTATATTAATTGTAATTATTTAACAAGTAATATAAAAAAAAAAAAAAATTTAAGTCAATTCCTACTTTTTTTCACTGTATTGAAAAAAGTCCTTAATAAATAATTTTCATTCATTTTTTAAGTTTATTTGGCGCCATCTATTGGTTGATATATGCAACTTAAATCTAAAAACAACTAAAATTAATTAATTTAATTTAATTACTGAATTAATATTTGAAAAAACTGAATTAGTCTACAAGTTCCAAAAAAATGTATTCGAACTTGAGTGGATGAATAAAAAGTATTTTATGAACGATTGAAAATTTGAACAGGGTATATATAGGGAGAGTGTGAACTAATAGAAGGAATTGGAAAAAAAGTAACTAAAATAAACTTATTTGTTGACCTGCAGGAATTGACTTCAATTTTTTTTTTTAAATATTATTTGTTGTGTCTTTATTTAATAACATCAATGCTATTACAAAAATTTTGAGAATTTTACAATTTAATTGTTATGAACAAATAACAGGTGGGCGGAAAAGTTCGTAGGCTGGCACGTAGATGGCGCTGCTAGTATTAAATCCATATGATTTTTAGCTAGCCCTAACCTTCAAAAGACACGTGTATAAATTTGATAGCTGTTGCGCTATTAGTATGCGAGTTATAGCATTTTTAGTGTTCATCACGTGCAGTCCACTCGGCTGACTGTCGATTGGACTCCAGTGTGAAATGATGGAGCCATGTTTCATCCATTGTCACATACCGACGCAAAAATTCGGGTTTATTGCGATTGAACAGCTCCAAACACTGCTTAGAATCATCCATTCGTTGTTTTGGGTCGATTGTTATCTCGCGCGGCACCCACTTTGAATAGAGCTTTCGCATATCCAAATATTCATTCACGATATGTCCAACACGTTCCTTTGATATCTATAGGGTCTCAGCTATCTCAATAAACTTCACTTTACGGTTATCAGACATTATTTTGTGGACTTTTTTGATGTTTTCGTCGGTAACAGCTTCTTTGGGGCGTCCACTGCGTGCATCGTCCTCGGTTAAATTTAGCAAACCACTTCCTACAATTGATTTTCCTGGTGCAAAGTCTGAATAATGTTTATCAAGCCAAGCCAAACCTTGGCTTCAATAGTATTTTTTTGTCGCCAAAAAGCAATGCTTTATTAACACCACGAAATTCCTTTTTATCCATTTTTCAAACTAACAATAGTTGCTTCACTAAAAATGCCATAACTCGCATACTAATAGTGCAACAGCTGTCCAATTTATTCACGTGTCTTTTGAAGGTTAGGGCTAACTAAAAATCATGTGGATTTAACACTAGCAGCGCCATCTACGTTTCAGCCTACGAACTTTTCAGCCCACCCGTCAAAGTTAATACAGTATGTAGGTATTCCACTTTGCTCCTTCTTTTGCAGGCATGTAAAACCGGCGGCAGACCTCCCTCCGGGGTCCCCGAGTGGATGGGTTAGGGGGGACGAGAGAGAGCGTGCAGCTGGCAGAACGACGGTCGGATGAGCAGCAGGACAGGAATGAGAGACACGGATGGCGAAGGGCACTCCCGAGACGCCCTACACCACTCTTCTTATGGATACGAGAACTACGAGGCGGCCAACGGTCAGGGCAGAAAGAAGGCGCGCAGGAGCCAGCTGCAGCGGAACGACAACAACGAGGAGGACGAGAAGTCGGGCAAGGTGTACATCTGCATGCAGCCGGGATGCCCCAGGACCTTCTCCTCCAGGTTCAAGCTGGGCAGGCACTTGCTCATTCACTCGGGGAGAGACGATTCTCGTGTCCCAGCTGCGGACGGAGGTTCCACAGGAAGGACCACCTCAAGAACCACCTGCAGGTCCACAACCCCAACAAGATCCTGCACTCTTGCGACCAGTGTCAGAAGACCTATTGCTCTCTGCTGTCCTACCGCAAGCACAAGGCCTACCATGCTGCGGAGGCTGGGGATCTAGTGTGCCAGTTGTGCGGCAAGATGCTGGCCGACAGAGAGGGCATCCTGCACCACTTGAAAGTCCACACCGGTTCGAGGACCTTGCGGGGTCCCAGTGAGAGAAAGTACCCGTGTGACCGCTGTGAGAGAGCTTTTTCACCAAGAAAGATGTCAAACGCCACCTGGTGGTTCATACCGGCAAGAGGGATTTTATGTGCCAATTTTGTCCTCAGCGTTTCGGCCGCAAGGACCACTTGGTGAGGCACACCAAGAAGAGTCATGTTGGGAGCTCTTGCAGTCCGCCGAATAATGTGCGTAAGTATGAACCGCCTACACCACAGCCTGACGACAACCACGAAAACAACCCGTTGTCTTTACCTCCACAAATGTCTGATCTTCCTGGGCTTGTGATATCTCCTACCTCTGTTCCTTCGATGATGGATCCTCCACCTCCTCCTCTAGAGCCAGTGAAGCCGGATCCCACCTATATACCACCGCACACCAATTTGGTACAGTCCAATTACACCTTAAATCATATGCCTAATGAAAATGGTCAAGGTCTTAAGATGGGGGAGCCTTCTTACCTTCCTGCTACCCAGTACCTTCCTATATCCTCATCTTACCCTGCGGTGACACCTATCATGCCCCACCACTACATCAACATGTCCACATCGGGCAATATCTTGTCAGATCTTCTACCTCCAATGTCCATTGCATCGTCATTTTCTGCACTGTCGTTAGATGTCAATAATCCTCCACTGCCTCATTTCAGTCAAGCTTTTCAGTAAAGGAAAATCTGTTCTTTCACTCCTGCCATCTTTCTGTTTGTTTCCTTACTTGAAATTCCAAGCTTTCCTCACAGGAAACTCCATCGGCTTATTCATATTTTAAAAGGAAAAAAATTTTTCTTTTTCTGGTAATGTGCTAATGTTTTTTTTTTGTGATATTTGCTGTAGTTTCTTTCAAGAAAAAAAAAGAAATATTTTACAATAAGAGAATGGTTCCAACTTTAATGCTGGAATTGCTTATGGTATGATCGTTTGGTGCTACTATCAATATTTACCGAAATTTTTTTTTGTCATTTTTTCCCTAAATGAACTCTAAATTTATTTGGTAATTACTCAATTTTATTTAGGTTTTTCCAATAAATTTCCAACTATTTTGTTAAAATATTAAAAAATTTCTCTATAATTTAAATATATCTCTTCATGAAGTATTTATAAATGCATGTATTTTATAGAGAAGTTTTTTAAAGATGTTTTTTTTTTTTTAATCAGTATTTAGTAATTGAAACCTTTCAGATACTTTATCAAATATTTTTTTCTCGTGTCAAGCTCTAGTTTATTTATCATAAGAATTTCAGGAAGTATAAAAATGAAATAGTGATTGATAACTTGTGCCTTTTTTAACAAATAAAAAAGTTATTTGTTACATTTTTAAAGATATAGTTGTTAATATTTGTATTTGTACAGAAAATTATTTTACTATTTTTCGATGTTTTTAATTGTGAAAACTATTTAAAGAGTTTATTGTAGTACGCCTATTCTATTGCAATATCCATTCATGGTTTTGTTAACTACAGTCATGAGTTTTCTGCATTTGTAATAATGTTGTTGTTAGTCTTAATCAATGTAAGCCAATCGTACACTGCCAACCTATTAAAAGAAGCTGTGATATGCAAGCTCAAGTATTATCTTCATATAGTCCATTTCATGTTGAGCTTCGTCCTCTTTATTTGTGTGTTTTCACCTTGTTTCTAGAGATGAAATTTATATATTTGTTTATACTTTTCAGAATTCTTATAGTTTATATTTGGAAATCAGAACGATGTAATTATTTTATCCAATCCGCCATTTTTCAAACAATAACATAGTGATGAAATTTCCTACCTATAATCCGGGGAGTATGCATTAAAAAAAAAAAAAAAACTTTACATTTATTGGTGGAGATTAAAAGCCTTCGCTTGCGATCTGCAGTTTGTTTTATTATTATTTATTTTTCAATATTGTCGATTAAAATGAATCCCTCAGAATACGCTGCCCAAGTGTAATAGCAAAAATTTCTATTAAAAGACTTCAATTCTCTCGTAAAGTTTATTTAAGAATTTGGCCTGAAATTACTTCCCTCTCCCAAATAAGTTTGATAAATTTTTCTGTAGCAGTATTTTAATCATTAAGTTAAGTTCGTCGGATTCAAGAACTAATTTTTAAATAAGTGAGATGGCATGCGGATCGTAGCATAATTAAATCGTTTTGTTATCCACTGAGTATTATGTATTTTATTTTTAGCAATACAAGCTATAGCTATTTTCAAGTTGTGTTCAATCCATGTTTCACCAACCTGTGTTCATATTTTGGGTTCTTTAATTAATATGTTTATGTATGTTTACTTAATTTTTATAATTTTGAATAGTTTTTATGTTATAGGCAAATAAGAGAGAAAGAGGTTATATATGCAATATTGAAAATTGTTTCTTCAGATACATTTTGTGTTCACCAAAGTTCACTGGCTGCTGATGAAACGCGAATCAGATAAGAGTAGAACAGAAATGTGGTTAAGAGTGATTGTTCAGTTAAAAAACAAGTGACCTTAGTAGAAGTGGCTTATAGTTGTTGATGTTGTGGATTCCAGTGCATAATGATAGTGAAACTTTTGTACTAGAAATTGGTGGCGCCCCCTGTGATGGAGATACCACGATGGATCGATTGTTCTATACAGCAGTTTCATGAAATGAATCTTTCCCTTTTCATGAAATGAATGCCTCATTTTTTTTCAAATTTAGGTCCTAAGTATATTGAAAATTTTGTGAAACTTAAATTAATAATCATTTAATATCGAGATTTATTTTCCGAACGTGCGCAAATGTTTTAAAATCAATTCAGAATCCGTTCTTACGGAAAATGAGTAAGTGGTATGAAAAGTGGGGTCGCCGCTGATAGGTATGCAGCAGCTGGTACGGCATGTTCCGTGTGTTCACGAGGGTTATTATTATGTTAGGCAGACTGGCTGGCTCTGACGTGGACGTAGAATTTAAAAAAATTTGGTAATTCTAAAGGAATGACGGAATGTCCAATTTTGTGCGAGTGCGTTGTGTTCATAAAAACGAACGAGAAAGCGTCGTCTCTTCTGAACGAATGCAGTGAATTCGGCATTCGTTCTGCAATTTTCAGTAGGTCTGGAAAATCTGCAGTGCATCTCGTTTGCTGTGCTGACACAACGAATGAACTCTCAGCCAGTCTCGTCTCTTTGAAGGTTCCTGTATGTAGTGGTTCTTTTTATGTATTCAGATTAGCTAATCTCAATGATGTGTATATTACTGTTATATGCAATGCATAAATGTCTATTTTTGTAAATCGAGTTTAAGGAGAACTTGGAATGAAGGGTATTGTAATGCTTTGTTTATTGTTAATTATTTGAAAAGCTATTATTCGATTGATGTTTAATATCCAGTGTGTGTTCACAGTAGCAGATGAAATCGCATATTCAATAAGATGTGATTGAAATCTATCGGCCACCATTTTATAAACTCGCGTTTTTTTTAATAACATTAAAACTGTGATCAGAGCAATCGAAATCATTATAGTATCTACAGTTTATTGCTGAAACATTTTTTACCGTAATTTCTTGGCATATTTACAATCCACTCCGCGTAATCTGCGGGCATTTCACCCTTTCCCCCATCCATAGATTTTGATAAAACTCGCAACTTAAAAATGATTTGCTGCAGAAAATATGCAAAGTATTTGTGCGCGAGTGAACTGAGCAGTCTTTTTTTTTAACCTAGAGGAAGCAATGCGAAATGGACGATGGCATGTAGTCGTACATTTACAAAGTGATCCAAATGCGACAATGCCATAGCTAATTCTTTGAGCGCATAGAAAAGACCAAAATGAAGTCACGCATGTGAATTAAAACTATTTACAGATGGCCAAGTTAAATCAGGGTTTCATCTCTCTAACAAATGGGAGGATAGTTGGGAATTTAAGTCTCTTTCATTTTTACCATAGTTTTTATATAGTTTTATATTAGATATATCTTATATTATATTAAATTTGTAATGTTTTTTTTTTTTTTTTTTTTAATATAATTATGGTATCACAAACTCCCTTCAAAATTGAGAAAATCTAATGATAATTTTTTTTAAATGGATTTAAAAATAAAAACTGATTGTTGCTTGGCATGTCAAACAACAGAAGTAAATAGTTGGCGCATTTGCACACAAGACGTTTAGTTTTTCGGGCCAAAAATTAGATTATCCGATTATGGACTGGAAATTACGGTAATTTTAATACAGTGCTTTTAAGACATTTTTTTTAAACACAGTTAACGCAATCTTTTTTATATCTTCATTATATCTCTGCCTTTACTTTGAGTTTACTCTTAAATTGGTAGTTAAATTGTTGCTGCTACTCCAATGAAGTTTTAGATATTTTTCTGTAATGATATATTCAACTAATGTTTCGAAGAATGATAGTCTAGTTGCCGCCATTAGAAATTAAAATTACGAAGCCAGTTCGATCAATTTATTATTTTTTTATACCTCAAAAAATTCAGATATTTCAGGTTTATATTTAAAATTTCTTATTAAAACTGAATAAAAGTTTTAAAAAATGTTCAACGTTGTTGTTTAAAAAGGGAATTTTTATACAAGTAAAAAGAAAAGTGACGTTTTATTAGTATTATTGAATCTTTATTAAAATTAGTGTATTATGTAAGGCAAGACGATGATCTATTGAGATCATCGATTATTCATTTTTGAATCGATAATATCTAGCTCTCACGAATCGACTGCCTTACTATTGGAATGATCTGAATTTTTTTTTTTATGCTTAGTAGTGTTGAATAAATAAATCTAGATGTTTAATATGCTGCTATTTAGAGTATTTTATTTGCTTTTTTTGAATTCTTAATTTCGGGACCATGTTTTCCTGCACGGGCACATGCCCATAACTATTGTACACAATCTACCTCATTTATGAAAACCTACTGACCTTTGTGGGTTTTTCAGGAAGTATATATATATTTTGTATTACTGTTTGTCACCTGTGCCTTTGAAGTCTGCAAATGTGTCTTGTCCATTTTGCTATTGTTGAATGTTTTATGTTATATAATATTCGCCTTACCTCATTTTAATAGCTTATTGTTATTTTTATGTTACTACTTCTTTTTTTTTTTTTTTTTTTTAATTCCGTGGTTTTGTTCTATTAATATTTTTTTTTTTTTTTTTTTTTTTTAACATTCCAATCCATCTCTTTAAGTTACAAAAGTGCCTTCCAAATTATTATGAATAAATTTTTTTTTTTTTAATTCTTAACTTTTAATAGAAAAAAATTTATTCGTGTTTTGTGTATGAATTGGTTATGATATATTTTTTATAAAATATTAATGTATTCTTCATTTACTTTATGCACTTCATGTAATTCCAAAGATAATTATAGAAATTTGTCATCAAAGCTTTTGGAAAACTCAATAATTGAAAAGAAGAAAAAAAACTTTTTGTTTATTCACCGATTTAAAGCATAATTTATTATTATTATTTATTACTTTTTTTAATTGTGTATTTAACTGCTGTTTAATTTGGAGAAACAATTGTCTACTTTGGGAGTCTCCAAACCATGGCGCGCAGGCCAAGAACTGTCCTTGCATCTGGTGATGGAATTATTATTATTTTTAATAATGCAAAATAATCATTTTATTCAACTAGAAACTAAAAACACGCATCATATGTAAACTCGTACTGTTAGAATAGGATAATTGCAACTTGCCAAAAGGATATGTTTCGGCGTTCGATTGTCATTAGGTCCGCCTGACCCAAAAGTTTGGAGACTCTTCTCTCTATGATAACTCCTGTGTGTTCTTCCCACCTGCCACGTGTATTGTTAATGTGATATCTCTTGTGACAGTTTCTTGTTAAGTAAAACCGTACCCTGTCTCGATTGTGGGTACCAGATGGCTGCCGCGCGTTATGCCGAAAAGGGGATTCGTTCCTTCCTCTCTCTCATCAGTTAGGATGCACTTTTTGCAGACAAAAAAGTAAAAACATTCGTCAGTGGAAACGTGGAATTTTATACCCGTAAACTTTTCTCAGTAACTAAGTCATAAACTATCATGACAACTGTATAAGTCATAAATCCTTCAGTGGTTAAAAATCCACCATGTCATCCTAAGCGAAACAAAATTAATACCACTGTTGACAGCAATAGTATTCCAAAATATTTCAAGCGGTTGTAGGTCTTCGAATTTTCTCTCGGAATTCTCCCCCAGCATCATTGGAGAGGAAGGAAGGATCGCGTTGAAGATATTTTCATAAAGCATGCTTACAGAATAGTTCTAGTTCCTCTTCATTCAAGTGCCATTTTCATGATGCTCACCGATGGCACAACGTTGTGGGTGCCCCAAAACCAAATGAATTTCAGTGCAAAGGGCTTCTCAACTGGGCTGGCTCATCTTGCAGTGCTCGGGGCAGGGCTGAAATCATAGGATGCAATCCGGAAAAAAATATATTGTTTTTTTGAATTCATCACATTACTGAACTGTTTTTTTACACCACAATAATCGCAAACCTAATATAAGCAATACTATTTATTTTAAGGCCACATTAAAGAAACCGACCAGATATCGCGTGGAAAATCGCGAAGCCAAGTCGGGTGACTTGGAACTGAACTCCTGTCAACTGATATATTAGGGAAGGTAATTTCGAAGGCGTTTTAATAATGATTTTAAAATTCAACATTACGTAATAGCGAAAGAAAAATCTGATGGAAACAAATTCCGCACCAACTATTAAAACTTTCTTCTTTAAAAGTTGCTTTCCGCCGTGTAATGTTTGACTAGCGTTCCTAACAAGTAATGGATTATTAGCTGGCAGTGATACAAACCCTTTCGTCAGTCCTTGCTTTTAAATTTCCTAGAAAGAAAGCAAAATTCTATAAAAGTTCATTCGAACTGGAAAATAAAGGATGGGGGCAAGCATTCGATTTACTTGGAAGAAATATAAACTAGAATTGGCCAACTGAATTGTGGCGATCCGATGGATTCAAACACAGCGGAAGGTTGACTTCGCAAATTTGTTTTACTGGCAATAAAATAATTTCCACTTTTTAATAAGTAAAATTTTAGATTACCTAACATTAAAAGAAACACGAGAGGAAAATCAATTCCACGCCAACTATAGTATTAATCTCTGGTCGGTAAGGCGTAACCACTTTTCATGGTTTGAGCTTAGTTTTTCCCCGAATCAAGTTATCCCTCCATTAGAAGATAATGCGTAACTGTTGCACTCAATAATGGTTAAATTGAACGAATCTTTAAAGAACATTAAATTGCATCAGTGGTCTAAAATATGTCATGTTAGGTGCACAGTGTCCGCCATGCGCAATTATTTTGAGAATCACTGCAACGTGAGAGAAGCCCATCTATCCAAAAAAAAAAGAATTACAGGGTAAGCCATCCAACTGCGTCCATTTATACATAGTCTATGAAGATATATCAGTGTCTTTGTACGGGTTAACTACTTCCAGACGAAAGTTGGAATTCAAAGGGGTTTTTCTTTACTGGTACAATACAAGTTCCTTGTGATATTTAAACAGAGAAACTATATTCTTGAACTTTTAAAAATTATCTGTTGCTCATATAAAGTTTGCTGATTTCCTTGTAGTTTATATTATATTTACATATTTATTATTATTTGATCTGTTATCAATGTGTTTCGCATATATTTTGTAATTGCAAGTATTACCTTTTGGGGGCTATTTTCTATGGATGTATTTATGTGTGCCTCGCTGTGTCCACTGTACTGTGCCTTATGTACTATGCCTTTCAGAAGGAGACTTTGGTTTTCTTTATGGATTATGTCAATTGAATTTTATAATTTTTTGTTGTTGGGGTTTAAAAAAAAGGTATTTTTATGATGTATTTCTTTTTCTATTCTGCCAATCAGTTTGCCTTTGTACGTTTTTTGAAATTTCATAGCAATCATTCAATGACTTGGTTGTTTTTGGATCATTTCAATAAGTTAAAAAAATTATATTAATTGCTGCGTTGGAAAACAGAGGTTTCCACACTTTTGAGTCGGCTTTCATTCTTCCACAAAATTAGGTCACTGCGAATCAGTTTACCATAACTTTACTGAAACACTGAATTAAAATTGAACTGAATTTTTTTTTTTTTTTTTTTAATTATCAGTTAACTTCTTTGCATTCGCATTACAGAGAGCAACACGTACGTTCAAATGAGAATGAATGGGGGGGGGTTGCATCTTGTCTTCTTAAAATATCGCTTTTCATTGAAAATTAGCCAACATCTGCATGCAGACGCATCATCAGATATGCCAACTACCTCTAATAATATATCATATGCTAACTGAAATAAAAAAAAATTATGAACTATTTTTGCTTATTGTAATGAAAAAGAAACATAAAAAAAAAAAAAAAAAAAAAAAAATTTAAAGTCAATTCCTACTTTTTTTTTCACTACATTGCAGAAAGTCTTTTATAAATAAAGTTGAAATTTTCCTCTTACATCTGGCGCCATCTATTGGTAGATACATGCAACTTAAATCTAAAAAAAAAAACTAAAATTAATTAATTTAATTTAATTATTGTATTAATATTTGAAAAAAGAATCTATTCACATCCAGTGTCATCCACTACAAGTTCGGAAAAAAAATGTATTTGAACTCGAGTGGACGAATAAAAAGTAATTTATGAACGATTGAAAAGTTGAACAAGATACATATAGGAATTGAAATGAATGTGAACTAATAATAGGAATTGAAAAACAGTGAAATAGTGGGCCATAGTTGGGAGATTCCTATCATACAACAAATTGATTCATAGTTGGAAAAAAAAAAAAAAAAAAAAAAAAAGAGATTTATAATTCTTAGTTTTACATATTTTAAAATTATTCCTTCTATCATCATTGAGTTCCTTAAAATGACCAAAACAATTCGTAGTTTTATCAGAAATTCAAAAACAAGCGTGTCTCATTTCGACGAAGAAGAAATGCTTATGGATATTTTATAATGATGAGTACTTTTCCGATAGTGTGCAAGTGGGGTGTCAAACTTCCTGTTATATTATGATGTAAAATCTTTTTACATGTGGGTGGGCAACACTAACGGAAAAGTGCCCTATTTTAAAAAGATTTATTTCGTTATTTAGCTTTATATTTTGCCTCTGCTAAAACGTTTTGAGTAAATTTATGAAATGATCATGGACCAGATTTATATATATATATATTCATGTATAAATTATGTATTAAAAAAAGTATTTTTTTTTTTTTTTTTTTAAGAAATTTAAAATTCGTTGAGCTATTTGATATTTATATATGCATAAATCGAAGTCGCTTCTATGCAAATTATTTTTTACTGTATTGTTTTAAATCGGAAGTATTTTAAATATTGAAGCGAAAGTACTAAAAGTTTATGGATTATATATATAAATTATAAAAAAAAAAAAAATTGTAAATAATTCTTTTTAAGGAAGAATGAATATAAAAAGAAATGAAAATTATGGATGAAAAAATGAAACACCGGTGTTTGAAGAAAAAAATTTAAAAAAAAAAAAAAAAAAGGATGAAATGGGAAAAAAGAAAATTCATCCTTTTTATTTTGATGATTATTATTTTATTTTATTGCTTTGTCTTTATTTCTAGTTTGATCTGATTTTGAATATATTTATGTGTATTTTTTTGAAAAAAATTATTGTAAAATTATGGATGAAAAATGAACCACCGGTGTTAAATGAAAGGATAGTAAAAACACGTCCTTTTATGGCTAATTGTTTGTCTTGATGGCCTTTCTTCCGGCAACGCAACTTTGACTATTTTAAAGTTGTTATTTATTTGCAAAAATTAATTTGAATTTTTAAAAATGAATGTTTAAAAAAAATGATTCATTTTCTTATGAGTATTGAAATTCTCCTTATTCTATTTTCCATGTTCAAATTTAATGAGTTGTGACTTATTAAATAGGACCATGGAACGCGATCCTTTCTGAAAATTGATTATCAACGGTTGTGTGATGTTATATTTGTTTTCCAAATAATAATGTCTTCAGTTGAAATCATTGAATATCTTGGCAGAAATCTCATTGCCAATCCTAAAAATGAAATCAATTCCAAGACAAACATCGTTTTCACTCGGTTTTATTTTCAACTTTGATTAGATATTCGAAATTGTGTATTCATGATTATTAATTTTATGATAAGAAAAATGCTTTTTTATTATTCTTATTTCTATTGTACTTCCAAACCCCGTGTGAAATTTGCCTTTTTTATTATTTTACATTATTATTAAATAACTGCTTTTGTATGCTTTTTTTGTATTTCATATATTCTCTGTGTGTCAATTGATTGTTTATTTTGATTTGTATTGCGCGCCCGTAAAAAGGAATTTGGGTGCAGCGCAATTTTTTCCTTCCCTCAATCTATGTGTTTAGAGCAAGTATATGGTTATTTTAATAAAACTATTTTTATGCATATTTTTTGTCTACCTTTCCTTCTGAACATCAATGAAAATTTTTATTTTCTGAGAATTTTCTACTTCGGCGATTCCCAAATCGTGGTGGGGAGGGGCCATTTTTTTTTATAGGTAAAAATTAAAACACCTTAAATAAATGAAGAAATTTTTTTGATTTTGAATATTCTGTAATTTTTAAAGGGTTTCTTATTTTAAATAAAAATATTAAAAACGTGGTTATTTTTCTTTTTAATCATGAGCCAAAATTAGATATTTCTCAATTGAGTGAAAATTTTATTTTATAGAAGAAAAAAAAAAAAAAAAAAAATCGTTTTATTGATGGCATTAAAATGTTCAATTATTTTTCTAGTAAGACATTAAATATGTGTTAATATTTCTTAAGTATCAATTCATTTTTTAGACTTTTAATCAATAACATAAACATTTGAATTGTGAATTTTAAAAAAAATGCGCTTTTAATATAATGCCGATATAAATTAAAATGAGTAAAATGTCAAATGATGTTTAATAATCATAAAAAGTCAACGGCTGGTGCAAAGGTACCACTGTTTTACATCCCATCCTGTTTCTGTTTCAAAATCACAGCCACGAATTCATATCAACGTTACGTTTATTTTTAAATGTTTATACGAGCAGAAATAAAATTAGGTTCAGTCATGCGAAAGTTCGAATAATTGGTGTGAAAGTATTCGATTGAAACAATTTCATTCAGCCCCAATTTGTGGTGCAATGTAGTTAGAAATAATGGAATACCCATCAAGTACTTCTATGTCTTGATTACAATGATTTCATCTTTTTTCATTCAATGCATCCACAACACTTGGAACTTTTGTAGACGTATTGCATGTGGTTATCACCGTTCTTTATGATTCGGAACCACTGTCGTGTTGGATTATCGAATGTCAATGTACAGGGTATCAAAAAAAAATATTTTTAGGAATAACTTTTGGTGCATTTGTATTCTTTTAACATTGCTGCAAAAATGAATGACGTTTCTGAACATGACAACCTTAGGCACAGTAGATTTGTCTGCATCGCTTTGGCTACGATTTCAATGTACATAGTATCATTTCTGTAGGGATTTTCAATACTTCTGAAATAGTTTTTAAGTCCTCCCAGAATCGAAATTTACCTCTTGTTTAGTCCTTTAAAAATAATTAGTATAATAATAATTGAAGGTGCAATATTAGGATTGTTTGCAGCCAAGTGGTTAGTGCTGCTAACCTTTGATTCCATAGGTTCCAGGTTGGAATCCTAGCAGATGGATGTGTATCCAGGTTCGGAATCCGCTTTAAGCTATACGCCCCGGTCCAATTAGCCTTTGTGTGTAAAAAAAAATTCCGTTGGGCGATAAACCAAACCATCAAGATTGTTTGGCATCCACTGATTGAATTGAATTTCGACGAGCTTTTAGCAGTGCCCAGTCGTGATGGGGAAACTCCATCACCGTTTGGACATATTTTGGCAAAATCATATTTAAAATAAAAAGGCTTTAATATTTTTTGAATGTGGTATTTTTGATTGATTTTAGCTTTCGGTTGCATAAAACGAGGATTAAAGTCTCCATTTGCAGAAATACCCTGTCGAGAGCCTAACACCTTTTGGATGGGCTTTGGAAGTTGAAGGAATTAAATCTTGGCTTAATTTTTGACTTGTGTCTGAGAGAAATATCCTGGCTTCATGAATTGTTTCTGCTTTCTTTGTCCATCTGTCCCTTTCGAAGAAGTTTGTGGAGGGGCCACGAACGTTGCTTTCTCACTTGTATAGCTTTATCACTTGCAGGATGGCCCCTGGGTTTTCTCTTTAAGATGTGTTTTATTGGATGACTCGTTGACTCACATTTAAAGACCTGTCCATACTTCCACGTGTTGGAACGCAACATCAGATAGCATTTTATGAAGGCGCTGCATCATAGATTTTGTCAGTTTGCATCTGCGATTTCCCGATCTTTTTTCTTCAATTTAAGTTTTGAATTCGTAATCTTACTAATTTGACTCAAATATCTTAATATTCCCTCCCCCTCCCCTTCTATGGCTCCGCCGACGTTTTAAAAAAGTCTTAAACAACCCATTAAAGTCTTATCAAATTTCCCTAAAGACATGGCTTTGATTAAAATGAAAGTCACAAAACTGTTTGACTATACAACAATTTACTACTTTTTCTAACATTTCATTTTTTTTTTTCAACAAACATTTTCAAGTTATAGTGGCAGTGAACGTCAAAAATGATTCCTAGGATTTTTTTTTTTTTACCATCTTAACGGGGATCCTAAGGATAAAAATTTAAACTATTAAGACGTGCATATTTAATATGTTTACACACATTCTGAACCAGTAGAAAAGCTATAAACGTCCTACAAAGACATCGTCAACACAATAACTACAAAATCCAATTCATTTATTGAACATTCATTTAACTTAATATTCTAGTATGAATGAGAAAATAAACGCATTGACGTTACTATTTAAAAAAAGTATCTGATATCGAGTTGCTCTCGGAATTCGGATATCTTTTTGAAAAAAAATGAATTGTGCACATTTTTTTTCTCCCAGAATACTGAGGAGATAGTATTGCCCTTTCTGGTTCGAGCACATTTTTTTTCCTAAAAATAACTACTGATGGGATCGTATTTTTAACTGGATTAGCATAAATAAATTTCATTTATGCTAATTTTATATAATTTTAAAGCTATCACAATATAATCAATGGTAGTTGAAAATAAAAATAAAAAAACATTCCAAATTTTCGATATCGCCTCATGCAGTTGTGGAGTTGAAGAGAGATTCACTAAAGTGAACGTTTTTTGTGCAATGTCGTCAACAAAATTGTATGGCCTTTTTTTTTTCCACTGAGAAACCAGTAACGATGATAGCGTCCCATATTGCACATCAATAGACAGGGGAAAATTCAAAAGTTAGTTTATTGTTCCAACTTATTTTATGCAAACGAACACCGTTGGTAATATGACAAATGTAGAATGGGTACATCTGCTCCTTCATTTTGAATAACCCTGTATAATAACCTACCAAGGAAGAGCTCTGCTTATGCTGTGTAACACACCGTTGAGATGAAAGACGCAACTTGGTTAGGACAGGAGACATTCCAAATTTAAAAAGAACTACAAAGTTATTCAAAATGAATGAGCAGATCGACGTTTGTCGCACAACAAATGGTGCTCACACTGCATGCATAAAATAACTTTGAACTCTTCTCTATCCATTAATGTGTGGCGCCATCATTGGCCAGTTCAGTGGAAATAAAAATTTAAAATCTGCTCCTTCATTTTGAGCAATTTTGTTAAAGTTGGGCTTGAAACTGTGAAGGCCTTTTTCCCAAAATTGGCTGGCCAGCGTGCTTTAATATTTGCAAGGGTGAATGGACAACACTCCATAGGTGTGCTACTAACACCTATCGAGTCTTATCCCGATTTGAATTTCCTAAGTGGTGAAATTTCCTAGTTGGAGAATTAGTTACTGAGTTAGTCCTAAGCATTGATCCAAACATCAGTTCATCGAGACTATCTCAGTTTTATCAACATCAGTTCACTATATGCCTTTTCATTGCATTCGTCACTTAAAGTTAAATTTAAATGAATCAATTTTTACTAACTAAATTCCGCAGCCCCATTAATACTTGTTCTTATATTTATTCAAATGACGAGTTTTTCGTAATTAATTTTATATATGCCTTCCGTAACTAGTACATCCATTGCCCTTGCCACTCCAGGCATCCAGACATTCTTCTTGTTATCTTTTTCTCTTCTATTTTAACTTCTGCGCATATCTAATGACGTATGCATTGCAGTTTTCAAGCCTCATTTTCGGTGCATTCATTGACTACGAATGAACGAAGTTAGTAATTCAATAACTCTCTGGCGTTACAGCCCATGGTGGATCATATGTCTACTGGTAGATACCGCAACAGGTGTTTTCTTTTTATGGGGTAGGGTTGTGAGCCCAACTCTCTATGGTCCTATTAAGGCTCATCCCCCGAGGCGTTTAAGCGGGAAGAGCTGACTAATCACTAGCCTCACCACGTTCTCCTGGAATCGGTTTGGAATCCACCGCTTCGAGTTGACCCACTTTCAACTCGAAGCGGAACTTCACTAGGCGTAATGCTATTTCTGACGTTTCGCTGTGAAGGGGTCGAAAAAATTTTCTTGCCTGCCGCGTGAATCTTCAACGCTTCACGCCTTGGTGGGAACGAGCCTTTAGAGCGGTACCTACTGTTTAAGGTGGATTCCTAACCACTACAAACATCCATGGCACCCTCGGCGCTCGGACCCGAAACCAGTGGCACCGAGCGCCAGACATTCAGCCATCAGGCTCCAAAATAATGGCACGCGAATTCCAGATCAAAAATTTCTTATCCCTGCCGAAGTTGTAATTATGCATTCTACAAAAACAGGTATGGCACCTGTCACGCACGACACTGTGTTTAGAGACACCACCCTAATGAAGGCGATTCAACAGAAAGTCATTGAATCGCCTTGTTGCTGGATAATGAATCGCCTGAGGTATTTCATCGCGAGCCCTTAATGTGAATTATTTACGGCAGGACACTTTTTAGTTTGAGTATGAAATTCAAATCCTGTATAATGTTGTGGTGACATCGAATGGAACCGAACGATGTCGCTAATGGTATGTGGTCTGATGGATCATGCAAAGATGCGCGCAACTGAGAGAGGAGCTATGCCAGGGATAGGCAAACTCCGGCCCGTGGATAGAATTTTAATTTGCTGGTCCGAGGCAAATTAAAAAAATATATAGCAGTTGTTTCTAAATATGCCAAAGTTAGAGTTTTACAAATCATTATCCCAAATTTAATATGTCACGGCCAGAAAATCAGTGTTATGTTTGCTTCATCTTACATATGTGACACAAGTGTTTTCAACTATGAACCTTAGAAAGAATTATTTCAGAAGTAGACTGTCAGACGAGCCTTTAGCCTCGTCCCTTAAAAATCAGTACATCTCACTTCGAAGCTCACTATAAGGAACTTTTAAAAATGAAATCTCACTTTCATTCATCTCATTAACATATTTAAATTGTAATACCTACTTGTATATTTTTTTGAAATTTTAGAAAAATTTATCTTCCTCCACCAAACTCTTTTTTTTTTTTTTTTTTTTTTTTCTATTTTTGGCTCGAGACCGAAAAAGTTTGCCCATCCCTGAGCTACGCCAAACTGAAAGTCGCTGCGTATGGGGTCCTCAGGTTGAAAATTCATTCTGATGAGCTCCTACCCTTCATCTGGGAGAGTTCGGAGGCACTAAAACGTCCATCCCTCGTTAAGAACATTCTTACCCGACGAGTCTGGATATATGCACAAGGTGAAAAAAAAAAAAAGCGTTTCTTGTTTGAGTGTAGCTTTTTTATGGCTTTTGTACTGTAAATTATGTTTTTTTTATTGCTGAAGTTTATTTCATCATTTCTTTTATCACTATTTAAGCTCCTCTCTCTCTCTCTCTCTGAAAAAAAAAAGTCAGTGAAAAAAAATAAGATGGTGAATAATATTACTCGTAGTTACCTGTAAATGCCTTTATTTATTTATTTTTTTTTCCTATATCTAGGACTTCAGTTTTTAAAGTTGTAGGTAGATCCTGATTTCTTCCACAAGTTTTATAAATATTTCTAAACATTTGATTGTCATGACAAAAAGAACTGCTTTAGACACGAGATGGGAAAAAAAAAAAAAAAAAATAGCTTAAAACAAAGTCACTCAATTATTAATTTTTAATTTTTTTTTTTTTTTTTTTTTTTTACTTTTTCTCCCTCGTGTTTACAGTTCATTAGCATTTTTTTTTTTATTTATTTCATACTTATAGTTTTTATTTAATCTTAACAGTTTGCAATTTTTTTTTTTTTTTTTTTTTTTTTTTTTTTTTTTTACAATTTTTATTTATTCGCTTTATGTTTATGTTTCCTTGCACCTACGTAGTTAATACTTATACTATGTAATTGTTTAATCGAAAATGATTCTAAAAAAACCAATAGTGGTGAGTTGGCCAAAAAATTTTCTTATTCTTATACCGACTCCCAATTCCTGATTCCTGATTGATCCTTGCTAATGAATTTAAAAGAATGTGTGAAACAAACTCAATGACTTTTATTTGACTCGTATATCTAGAAAAACAGCTTTTGCATAACAAACTAAAGTGTCTTTAATTCATCAGGTGGTAACTTTAAAAGTTCACTTTAAAGACGTTCTAGTATTCCAACTTAGCTTACAAAAGTATGCATACCCAATAAAAATAACAGTCATTAAATGAGTAGTTACCAAAGTATTATAGAATAGCTTAAGGCAAGCTGTTATATAAAGAGAATGGTACATTTTAAGCTCAAAAATGCTATACTTGTACTGCATTCAGTTTTATTTGTCTTTAGTAATAGAACAGCTTCTACAAGATCTTCTTTCGTGGTGGATCCAAGATAACTTTTCATAAGCCTCAATGCTGAGAAAAGTCTGTCAACACTGACTTGTTTTGGTAAAGCAGCGACTGTCTTTACTGATTGTATCATGAGAGGATACAACTGAATGGCCTCTTTTAATATTTCTTTTTTAATATTATTTCCTAGAATTTAATTAATAGAAATTATTTTTATACTATTGAAGAGTTGGGAGTCGGTTTAAAAAATGCTCGACTCCTGATCTGTAGCAGAAATTCTGAAGGATACAATATAATGTTTGTGCTATATGGCATATGATCCTTCCATAAGTTTATTTCGTATTCCATTTGGTATTCCCTGCAAAGCATTACGTCGCCGGTGAAAGTGAAACGATGACGAACTCTCAACTTTTCAACATGCGCTTTTACTCAAACATTTCCTGCCCACACACACAAAAAATAAATAAATAAAATAAAATAAAATGATATAAAAATACACCTGAAAACTCTCTATCCTAATCAGCATTCATACTAAACAGATGAAAATGTAAAAACTGAATTGCGCCCTTAACATTTAATTTCATCATTCATTCTAAGAATTTTGGAAAATCATTTTTGCACTGAGTTCTAGCAATTTTTTGAGTATTAGGTATTATTTTGTCGTGGGTAGCGGAGGAGCCTGAAAAACATTCCATCTGGAATCAGTGATTTTTAGACACTTTTTGAACCTAATATTAACGCTGTTTTATTTGTGCAATTTCATTTATTATAAAGTTTAATTTTTTTTTGTTAAATTTTTTTTGGTAACTTTTGTTGATTTTTTTGCTTGTTCTCTCGATTCACACAGTGGAATTTTCCTGTGGATTACACCGATAAACACTAGTAAACGATATAACGATAACAATTATAATGATAGTATGATTATAATCCAAGATAAGCCATTTCTTGTTATACCGATAGCGTATAAACGATTTTCTTTGCTAAAAACGGGTCCTTGTGCCCTTAAAAGTCACCAGCCTGCCTATATTTTCCGTATTTATTGAATCTGATTTTACGTTTTGTAATCATCGCGGAATACTTCGCAGAGGACAAGGTGATTAGTCTGGCTTTAAGGAAAGAAAAAAATTCTATGAATAATTACGTCATGAACAATTACCTCATCACTCATAATTTGCAATTTTGAAATAAAAAAAAAAAATTAAAAAGTTCTCTACGATTTTGAATAGTGGAAGACCTTCAATTGCATGAATGCGTCTCAAACAAGAGACGCATTCTTCCCGCCGAGGATGGGGCCGGGCCCCCTTGCCCGGGCCTCTCCCCCTCTTAGCAGGCTGTCATTTGCTTCCTTCTTCGGGGCCCCCCTCCAGAAACAAACCGCCGCGCGAACTTCACCTTGAAAATTTCTCCAAACTTTTTTTTTTATTATTTGTTTCTGTAGTATTCCTTCTCATCTTCAAATGGCGGATAATACACTTCGTTAAATTCAGTGTAGGCATTGCTAAGGTGTCCTCCAGGCCAGTCAGAGCCTCTACGGAAAACCCTATTTCAGTACTGTCTTTAAGAAGAAATCGCAATGTGTCCAGGAACTTGACCTTGGGACTATTTGCTGCAGCCACTTTCGAATTTTGACCTTAAATTTTGCCTCACCCAGGGGTGGAGATTCGGCCAACACATCTCCTACTCCTGAATCGAATTTTTACATCGACTCCCACTCCTGATACTTTGCCACGATTTTATGAACGATCTTTGACAACGAATTTAGAAAATTTGAAAAAAAAAAAAAAATTTAATGACTTTTATTGAACGCATACATGTATACAAAAATTTTTTTGCAATTTTAAAAGGTGTATTTTTACTCACTTTGAAGAATCGTTGTGCTGTAAGTTCGATTACAAAAATAAATAAAAAAAATACGTCCTATATAAATAATAATACTAAATCGACAGGTTGCAAACTATTACAGTATTGCTGAAGGTTTAATGTATTATAAGGTGTAAGGTATCCAAGATGCTATATTTTAGATATATTCAATTTTATTTGTTCTTAATAGTAAAGTAACTTCTAGAATATCCTCTTTCCCGATTGTTGATCCAAGAAAGCTTATTATAAGCCTCAGCGCAGAGAGAAGTCCCTCAGCTCTTGCTGGGTTTGCTCCTCAAGTAGTCACTGCCTTTGGTAGTGGTTGCACTATTCAAAGATACAATCAACACAATTTGTCTTTAACGAGTATATTGGCAGAGTTAGCTGCCATGCACTTCTATCTTGATGATTGCATTGAGGATGATATTGTAAGGGAAATATGGCTTGCTCAGTATATAAAAAAGAAAAGAAAAAAAAATAATAATTGGAATTTAAATGCAAAAATTGGATAAATAAAATTACAAATAGAGAGAGCTGATAGAAATATTATTTAGTTAAAATATTCAGTGAAGTACGCGGGCGTTTATTATGGATGGGAAGAGTAATGTCGTAATCAGGAAGGCGCTTGAGCAGAGTATTAGGAATATTATTATAAAAATGAGTTGCGAGCTTGTGAATAAAATTTTTAATTGAAGGAATTTCCAGAGCAGCGAGAATGTCTTTATTTCTGACAAACCACGGTGCATCAACTGCCATGCGTAATACTTTATTTTCAAGAGTTTGAATATTTTTGATTCTAGATTTGCAAGCGGATACCCATATTGGGCAGATACAATCGAATTGCCTGCTTAACATTTAATTTTAACATCGATTTTCAGAATTTTGAAATTATTTTTATAAAAAGAAAATTATTTTGAAAATTATTTTTACAAAAGAATCGAGACTCCTGATTCCGATTCTCTGACGGCTGCCTTATTATTTTACAGAACTAAATGTACTGTTCATTTGGCATTCCACTCAGTTTATTTTCCAATGTATGAATACCACGATTCGTTGTGCTTCAAACGATTTTCTATTTACCAAATGCCAGCCGATTATTTACTCATGGCTTGTTTTCTGAGGTCCAATCACAAAGCTCAGGAACAGGTGGGCTGATTTATTCGCGCTTACTGCATTATCTACTTTCCGATGGCCAATTGGCTCTGACCATTGGTACCACAGACCTCAGTCTCGAATCCTGGCGGGGCATGGATGTTTGTGAGTGGTTCGGCATCCACGTTAAGCTGTAAGTCGCGGTCTGTTTAGCCTAAATTGTGTACAAGATAACCATAGAGCGATAAACCAAACCAAATTAAACCAAGCTTTACTCGCAATTTGCTGTTAAGTTTGGACGTAGCTACAGACACTGCGAATTTCAGTTTGGTTTCTTCTGTCTGGTTTTAAACCGAACCAAATCTATATCGATTCTCCAAGTGAAAGTTTCGCCAACCAGGGACCTCGCGAAAATAATTTAGAAAAATGCCCCTTTTTAAAAATTTTTCATTTCTTCACTTTAAAAATTAAAAAATGATTGCCCTAGACCAATGCACCATCAACCGTGATTAATTGATATTCAAAAGTTCTCCTTTTGCGCATCCCCAGAAGACAAAGACACCTGCAGATCCACGAAAGTAAAAACGAGCGTCGTGGGGGTGGAGGGGCCAAAAGATTATTCAAGATGCTTTCACGACTTCTCAGAATAATGAGCAACGTCCCCGCGGGCGAGGCTCCTCCCCCTGTTGCATCACATCGGGATCCCGAGACAGAGCGCAACTTCCAATTACGGAGATAGCCCGGGACATTTTGGGAAGGGGGGGGCGCTGTTTGTTGTTTAGAAGCATCACCCCACAACGATAACGAAACTAGGTCAGTAGCTGCACAGAATCGGTCAGAGCATCCAACCCCCAATAACCCAGAGACCGACTTCGCAAAATGGCGAATCCCCGGGAGTTCGTGAATTTTTTCGGGGGTAGGGGAACGTTTTTTTTTTTTCTCTTACCCCCCACCCTGTCCCTGCTGAAGCCGAAGCATTTCAGACTTATTTCATTGGATATTCGTGATATTGAGATTTTCACCGTTTCGATTCTTGTGCTGTAATTTTTTTCTTTAATTGTGGGCCTCGAGTAGCGAATATCTAATTGTAGCAATTAGCTTAATAGATTTTCATTTTCATAGCCGTTCTATTCCTCATTTTCCTCATTATTTTTCCCCCAATCCAAATCATTTGTTAGTGATTATTAGAACACGGGGCGTTTGATAGTTGCCGTGAAGTTTTCTTTTGGGAGTTCAACTTTATTTAGATGACTGCAATTTGTTGTGATCAATCTGTTTTTTTTTTTTTTTTTTAGGTTAAATATTTGGGGTCGTATTAAATTCACATTCTACTGAATTCAATGAAGGAAAAGAGCATTTCTTCTTCTTTCTCCATACTGAAACGTCCCCCAACTGGCCCCGAGACTACTCACAAGGAACGATATCGTCCCACTTTAGAAACCAATGGTTTAATCCAGGGATGGGCAAACTACGGCCCGCGGGCCATCTCCGGCCCACCGGAGGGTTCTATCTGGCCCGCGGATAGAATTTTAATTTGCCGATCCGAGGCAAATTGAAAGAAATATATATTTATATATTACATATCCATCTCCTTTTCTATTTTGATTAATTATTATTTTTTTCCTTCATTTTTTTTAAAGGACTGATGGTCTTTATACTTTCTCTATTTTTGTTCTACAAAACATAAATCGACGGAAATAGCAAGCACGGACAGCTTTCGATCGGTAAAGTGTTAAAAGCGGAAGTTCTTTGTTAGTTATAGAAGTTGAAAGTTAGAGCTTTACAAATCATTATCGAAAGTAAGTTTTCCAAATTTAATATCTCACGCCTAAAAATCAGTGCTATATATGCTTCATCTTATATATATGAACAGATGTTTTCAACTATGAACCTTAGAAAGAATTATTTCAGAAGAAGACTGACAGATGAGCATTCAGCCTCGTTCCTTAGAATCAGTACATATCACTTCGAACCTCACTATAAGGAACTTTTAAAAATTAAATCTCAATTTCATTCATCTCATTAACGAATTTAAATTGTATTACTTGTACATTGTTTTTAAAATTGCAGAAAAATTTATTTTGGCCACCACACTTTTTTTTTTTTTTTCGATTTTTGGGCAGCGACCGAAAAAGTTTGCCCATCCCTGGTTTAATCGGTCGTGGAATTTAACTTGACGAGCGCATGCGCATTCGATTGATCTTCGAAACATTTTCTCACTAATAACGATAATTTATCAAAACAGAATATTAGGTTACACCTTCTGCTATTAGACACTTTTATATTACTATAATTGTTTACTTAATTTCACGGATTATTCGTAAAAAGTCTTCTCAGAAAAGAATTTCTCCGTGTCGATTATTATCCGAACATTATCTGAACACACTTTTGAAATTTAATTTCGAAAAATGAGCTTCACGCGAACGCCTTGCATTTGAAAATAATAGGTGGAATTTTATTATTTTTTTTTATTGACTTACACTTACACTTTTTTTTTTTTTATTGACTTACACTTTTTTTTATTCACTTACACATTGACTTACACTTGATCTTTTTATCTATCACTCAGCTCTTCTGATAGATAAAAAGATCACAAGTTTTCCGATAATTTTTTAAAGAATTATTTTTATATTTCTTTTTTGGAATCATTTTGCCTTCATTCGTTTGTAGTTCCGTAATTACGAAATTCGTTCGAATTTCCGTTCTTTGTGACATGTAATTATAACATTCCTTTTCCAATCGTGGTGCATTCACAAATACATTTATGTCGACAATTTTTAATGTATAGCAAGTGTTTCTTTTTTATTTTGGGCCACAGAATGATGTTCAAGTTTGTGAAATATTACGCTGGTCGAGGATCTCTGTTACACGAAGCGAAAACACAACTTAAACAGTCTTGTCTACCACACATCGGTTTCTTTCTGCCATTCAAAATGGCGACTGTGAATTCCAAGTAGATAAATTACAGTCAATACTTATTTTATTGGCTCACTCGGTACCGGACATTTTCTTTAGAGTACATAGGCAGATGTATGAGCTACTACACGCCCATGTAAGAATTAAATATTAAAAATTAGTTATATAAAATAACAATTAAAAAAACTAATAGTTGAATTAAATTTGTCAATTAAAAAAATCCTAGTAAAAGCAACCAGAGCAGTATCTCTAGAGATTAATTTATTAGCAATTTAGAGACAGCAAATTTGAAACATGAAATCGATATTCAATATTAAATTACATCAATCAATCATTACATCAATATTAAATTAATTGGGAAATGCTTTTTAGCAAAAACCATTTTTATGTGGTAGTGTTAAAGAGTTGGTTAGCGCTCTGACCTTTGGTGCTTCAGGTTCGAATGCTGGCTGTGGAACGGGTGTTTGTGAGTGGTTCGGAATCCACGTTAAACTGTAGGTCCCGGTTTAATTATACCAAAGAGTGCACAAAATGACCGTAGAGCGACAAACCAAACCTATCAGGAGAAAAAAAAAATGTGCCTGAATTGTAATAATCCGCACATCAAAATTTCAAGATTTTTTTAGCGTATGATCCGCGGATTATACGTAGGAAATTACTGTGCTTTTTAATATTCCATATAAAATTTTAAATGACAACTGAAAATTCAAGAATTTTTTTTTTTTTTAAAGACGCATAAAAACTGAGATTTCCAAATATGCAATTTTCTTGAACATCGTTCGCTGTTATTCGAATCGGGGGAAAGGGGGGCAGAACCGATCTTCTTCCAAATCTCCTCGAGCGAAGCCTGCTATAAAATCGCTTTCATTTTTTATCGAGATTTTTATTCCAGAGATCCCCCCCCACGATTTCCCCCTCCCCCGAAATCATGCAGGTGCACGTGCAGATCCCCCTCTTTAGAACATCATCGAACATTTTGCTTTCCTATGCAGTCAGTCCTTTGGCATTCGATTCGATTTTCAGTGGTTGGCAGAGTGGTCGATGTTAAACTCCCGGGGACATTGTTTGGGGTCGAGTGGGTGGCAGAGGTCGTTTGAGGGTGGATAGAAGTACATTGACGACGTAATTTTCACACATATATATATATATATATATGATGTGTGCAGTGTATGTACAGAATATATATACATACATATACAGTAGAAACTCTGTAAGTCGAACTTCAAGGGAGACGCCAAATATTTCGAGTTATTGAGTTTGCGACTTACGCGGATTTTGTAAGGAAATATTCGACCCTGTAGAGGTTTAGATTCTTTTCTTAACTTATTTTGAATTAGAGAGGTGAAATAAATTTAAAAAAATTCAACTACACAGGTAATAGATATGTTTATTTGCAACTTAAAAGTTATATTATGTACTTCAATAAAAAACCCAAAATAATTCCGAAACATCCTTAAAGGTATCGAGTTGTAAAAAAGATTGCAAAATCAAACATTGCTAATGTTCGAGATATAGAGGTGAATTTTTTTTTTTTTTTTTTTTTGAGTTACGGAGGGAAAATATAGACCAAAATGGCTTGTGGGGATTGTCTAATTATTTCGACCTATAGAAGATTAAAATTTTGAATAATGGAGGTTTTGGGACTTGTAGGGAAGGGAACAAAAAAAATTGTTCGAGTTGTGGAGGTTTTCCACTTAAAAGGTTCGAGGTTCTACTTAAAGAGGTTCTACTGTATATTCTTTTGAGGGGACCGAATGTGATGCATTTTAAAAATAAGCATGACGAATGCTGGAAAAATAGAAAAATCTTTAATAAAATTGGAATTTTTATGCAGTCAACAATCTATGATCTTTTTCTTCTATTTTTTTTTTGCCACCCTCTAAAATATTTCACAATTATTCCGAAGACAGACCAGGTCACAATTTAAAAAAAAAAAAAAAAAAAAAAAGGTCAAAATTATTAAAACTTTTCCTCATTGACTATCATGAAAAATTTCTCTGGCCTGTGGTACAACAGGCTTCAGGTTCGAATTCTAGCAGTGGCATGGACGTTTGTGAGTGGTTCGGAAACCACGTTAAACTGTAGGTCTCGGTCTAATTAGCCTAAAGTGTGCACAAAATGATCGTAGAGTGACAAACCAAACCCCGAAAAATGTATAATTAAAAAAAATTTTTGACAAACAAGTGTTTGCTTAAAAAATTTTCCTGTCGAAAAAAAAAGGACAGAAATCGATAAGCCTAATTTAAGAAACAAACTGGAAGATAATTATTAAAAAAAAAAATAGAAAAAATAAATAAATAGAGCAGTAGCTGAAAGTGAGCATTAACTGTGAATTAGTGATTCTACACTTACACTATAGATGAATGACGAAGTGGGCTCTAGAGTGACGCTATTTAGTTCAACTAAAATAACAGCAGAGAGTTAGTTATAAGGAAAACGAAACACTTAAACAAAAGAAACGCTCGAGATAGCGGGCAACAGTGATACCCAATAGCAAAAGACCTCGCACTGTTCTAAATATTTTAAATTAATTCCTTACAACTGCCTAGACGAAAAAAAGTTCGCTTTTCTCCTAATTTGTCATTCGGGGTTATTACATGCAACTGATTTCATCAACATCTACATTTTTGATATTTTTCATTTTATAATTTTATTAAATAAATAATTCTCTTTTAAAAAAAAAAAAGGGCATTTAATTATCTATTTTGCTTATTAACTCAAAGGGCATGAGACCACCGCTATGTTTCAACATTTTACAAAGAAGAAGCTAGTGGCCGCTACGCGGCCAAGGATCTCCGTAATAATCTACAATACATACAGTGATACCCAGTGAAAAAAGAGCATCATAAATTGGGGTCGAGGATTACTGTATTGGCGAACATCTCAGCAGTTGTGAATGAATGAATAACAGCTGTGATACAGTCAGGGCCGGATTTTCCTATAGGCTTCAGCCTAGGGCCTCAAGATCAAGAGGGGCTTACATTCAAATTGTTAGAAAAATTAGAATTGCGCTATTCTAAAAACAGTAAACACTGAATCGTAAATAAGGAGAAATTCTACACATATGACTAATAAACAAACATAAAAATGTATTGGTTAAGATTTCGGCTCATTGGGTCTGTTCGTTTGTATAATATATAATATGATAATTTTTATTGCATATTCTATTTTTGTAGTCAAATTTTTTTTATTATTTGAATTTTGTTTCTTTGTAAATGTTGTGTATTATATTTGATGAGTTATTGTTACAAGTACTACATAGGGTGCTGAGAATAAATGTCCAAATAAGTGTTCTCAACTTTTTTTATTTATTTATTATCCGTATCCATGTAATTTATTGTAATTAATTTTAATCCATGTAATTTAATTAATTTTTCACCTATTCGTGTAATTTTTTTTAAAAAATGGTAGGTGAAAGGGCCTCATAAGTGGAATAGCCTAGGGCCTCTTTTCATCTAAATCCGGCCCTGGATACAGTCCTTCAAATGCTGCAAATTAGATTATGTGTATGTCAGACATCCACCGCTTTTATGTGGGTTGTATATATGTGTGCATATAGATTTGCATTGTGTTCAGTAGTTGTTCTGTACACTCTATACCTTATGTGAGGCATTTTTTTGTTCTCCACATGCGACTCTCTTTCTCTGTCCAGATACTCTTGCTCTGAAACGAGTGTTCAATTCTGACATATTCAAAAGTCAAGAGTTGGCGAGGACAGGCAGTGGATGGGGCCCGAGAAGAGGGGCCCTCCTCGAAACAAAGGACGAATGCATGAGCACCCAGGAGTGAAGAATCCGGGACTGACCTCGTCCCCAGAGCGTCCCTCTCGCCCAGAGATTGCGAAACCGGTCCTCCTCGGACGAGGAATGCCGCGAGGTTCGGGGTCGACCTCGCAGAGGACGAACCTGCCTTCTGGCGTTCTCGGCACCACGAGGGGTTAGTCGAGAAGAAGAATTCGCGAGTGGAACGATTTTTCTGGTTCCGCCGTAAGCGCGCGATTTAGCATAATGTGTTCCATCGAATACAGTAGAACCTCTTTAAGTCGAAAACCTCCACAACCCCAAAACCTCCATGACTCGTAATTTCTACCCTCTACAAGTCGAAATAATGAGACAATCCCCACAAACCATTTTGGTATATATTTTCCCTCCGTAACTCGAGGAAAAAAAAAAAAAAATTTGAACCTCTGTATCTCGAGCATTAGCAATGTTTGATTTTACAACTCGATCATTTGAAACTAATTACCTCTTATAGCTTGAAGAAAAATAAGTTACCGACTTCAAGGATTTGCCGACAATGCACGTCATTGTTTCCTAGAAAACAATATATGAGTATATAGTAAATAGAATAACCAGTACTATGAAATAGCAACTCGGAAGAAAAAGAATTTTCTGCTCTTTATAGCTTAGATAATGCGATAGATAGAGAACGATCGAATTGTCTACAGCAAAAATAAATAATAAATTAATTAATAATAATAATTGACTTTTTAATACATAATATTTTTAATTTTAAGGTTGTTTCGAAATATTTTGATTTTTTATTGTAGTACATAATATATCTTATTAAGTTGCAAATAAACATGTTTATTATCTCTGTAACTTGAATTTCAATTCTCTAACTAAAAAATAAGTTAGAAAGAATCTAAACCTCTACAAGTCGAATGTTTCCTTACAAAATTCGCGTAAGTCGAAAACTCTATAGCTCGAATTATTTGGCGTGTCCCTTGAAGTTCGACTTACATAGGTTCTACTGTATTTCAAGAAGGGGCGCATCAAAATTCCAGCTACCCTGAAGCAGGGGGATTGGTGTGGTTTCTTGCACTTTGAAATTGTCATACACAAAGTTTAACAACACTTGTTAAGCAACCACTGTTTACCCTTGAAAAATAAGCAATATGTCACAATATAGAAATCTTTGACATTTTTTTTATTTAATTATTGAGAAAATTAAAAAGTATTCATATCTGTATTAATAAAAAAAATTTATGAAAACTTGCACTTGAAATTTAAATAAGTATTCAAATGGTGTAAAAATCTTCACTGATTTCAATCCTTCTTAATGCATTTTTATAGAAAGATAATTTCGAAAAGCTAATGTTAAAAAAAAAATTCCTTTATTTTAAAAATGCCTTTTATTTCACAAATAAAAAGGATCGTCCTCACTTCTTAAAAAAAAAAAAAAAAGCATGTATTCAAAAGTAAATATTTATTTCTTTTTCTATTTCAAGGAATTGGGGCCGAGTGATTAGCGCTCGGTGCCACAGGTTTCCGGTTTGAGTCCCAGCTCTGCCATGGATGTTTGCAGTGGTTCGGAATCCACTTTAAACCGTATTATGAGCGTTGTGGGGTAGTAGTTACGTAGCCTATCTTCAAGCTACACGTGCCCCCTGTGTAGTGCTAATTAGGTAACAGCTTTCGTCGGTGCAGCCCACGTTGGGCTGCCTTCAGGGACATAAGATCTAATAAGATCTGGACGCAATTAAAAAAAAATATTTGTTTAGAGGAATTTTTCATTGTGACGTTTCATTTTGACGTATTCAAAACGTTTCATATGCCTATATATGTGATCATTACTGCGCATTCACATGCGTTTAGCTTCAAGATGGTACCTTAAAATCGTTTTAGCATAGTCTTATGAGGCTACTCTGTGTGTGTGTGTGTGTGTGTGTGTGTTTACAGCCCTGTACTGGAGGGAAGTTTTAATTAATAGCGTTTTAATATAATAAATTTGTTTTATTTATCAATTTTGAAATTTGTTAATTTCTATTAAATCTTACGTTAAGAATGTTCCGAAAAACAATCGAGTCCAAAGAATGTCTCATTTGCCTTAATGTCTTAATTTTAAATAGTATCTTTGCTACGTGCGAAAACAGTTCTGAAATGAGATCAGCGAAACAATCTTTAAAAATAGAGTTAAATTTGCTTAAAAATAAAAATTTGATTTGAAAAATAAACATAATTTAGCTTGGGATGTAGTAGCTGCATAAATAGGTTGTGCTCGAGAAATATCTGGCCAAATAGTAAAGGGTAAGGGAGGGAACTATAATAATAATAATAATAAAAATTTAAAAAAATTGCCAAAGTATATATGTCCAGAATTGTCGCATTTGAGCGTCGGCGATCAAGAAAGATTTGAAAGGTGAAATTAAAAAGAAATGAAATGCAAAACAATGCTCAATGAATGTTGCTGCCCGTTCGAGGAAGAATCCGGAGAAGCACTGATACCAGCAAAACCACCGAACTACTACTAAGTTGGATAGTTTAGAAAAGTAACTGATCACGAAGCGATCATCTGTTCTACTTAAAATGAAATAAAAAAGTTTGGATATAAAAAACATGATTAACAAAAAGTAGAGAAAATTCTTGACATGAAAAGAAAAAAAAAAGGTATATATATATATATATATATATATATATATATATATATATATATATATATATATATATATATATATATATATATATATATATATATATATATATATATTATTATTGAGGAGGACCTGGCGTTTACCGAACAGTGGTGTAGGAATAGGGTGGCAACACTGCTAGGGGCCCCTTCGGTGGTAGGATTTTTAATTTTATTTTAAAATAATTAGTAGGTAATCCTTAAGGATTCAATTCTTTCAAATACTATTTTAAAATTTTTACGCTCATTTCGTGATTTTTGTGCATTTGTGATGTATGAAACCTTAATTTTTCTACCCATTGAACGTTGTCCGTGTGGACATAAATGTGTAAGTATAGTTTGACCATCGATTGTGTGGAACATCCGGTTTCAAGTAGAAACGGACCCATCCATAAGATGTTAGAGGTTCTAAGCAAACTTTCGTGGCCCAAAGCTGTTTCAAAATAAAAGATTTGATAATTACTGTGGAATTTTTTTATAAAGAGTCCTATAGAATTTTAACGATAAAAATTCAAAGTAAAAACCCATCCGATATTACCTTTTTCTCGTATTACATCGTCTAATTCAATCCTTCCGACTTGGGACTGCAATTTTTCACACAATTGGTGGTTGAAGTATATTAATGAACTCGTGAAGTAGTTAGGTGCTGGATTATCTGAGTAAAATTTCTATGTATATTTATTGAGCAACGGAAATGAGAACAGGATTGGCATAACTAGATTTTTTGTGATATTTTTTATGTTGTTGTTCTTATACAGCGGGCAATACAGATACAGTTAATCTTTATGCAATAAGTAAGGGTTGCACTGCTGTTATTCATTTAGCACTACCCAGGGGTCACGCGTAGCTTGAAGATATTCTACGGACGCGAGCAACACTACTCCCACAAAGCTCTATGGTCTTATTAGACCGAGACCTACGGTTTTAAAGTGGATTCCGAACCACTACAAACATCCATGGCACCGCCGGGACTCGAACCCGAAATCTGTGGTACCAAAAGCCACAGCTCTAATCACTCGGTCATTAGGCACCAATTTTTTAAAACAGCGATTTTTTAGTTATACTTTAATACGACCTATTGAGTTTCATAAACGATTGCGCTTTTTATTTTGTTGACCCCATCCCAGCCCGAGATAAAATTTTGGGTGAGCGACTAATTGGTTTGGTTTGTCACTCTACGGTCATCTTATGCACACTAAACAGATCGCGCAACGAGGGGTAAACAGATCGGGACCTACAGTTTAAAGTGGATTCTGAACCACTACAAGCATCCATGGCACCGCCGGGACTCGAACCCGAAAGCTGTGGCGGCAGAGAACTAGTCACTCGGCCATCAGACCTCTCTCTATATTTTTTTTAATATAAAAATATAAATGAATGCATATTGAATTAAAGAGTGTCTTCCCTTGTTGTAACTGTTTTGACTTCCAATTGATGATTTCTCTCAAGGTATTGGCGCCTGAACGGCCGAGTGGCTAGCGCCTGGCGCTCGCTACCCCAGATTTCGGGTTCGAGTCCCGGTCTGTGCCATGGATGTTTGTAGTGGTTCGAAATCCGCTTTAAACGGTAGGCCCCGGTCTAACAGGATCGTAGAGCGTTACGGCGGTAGTTTTACCCGCGTCCGTAGCTTATCTCCAAGCTACACGCACCTCCTGGGTAGTGCTAAGTGAGTAACGTCGGTGCAGCGCTTGCCTTAAAGCATCAAAGACAATTGTCTAAGTGTTTGCCAGCTGCATTAGAACAAAAAATTTTGTAGGAATTAGAAAGAAATTATTTTATTATATGTTTTCAATCTCTTTATTTGTTGTAGAAAATCGTCATCACTTAAGAAAAAAATTTAGAATTCTTAAGAAATTCTTAGAATTAAAACCTATTACACTCAATATTTTGTATAAAGGAACTCAAGTTGACATCGAGTACTTTCTCATAAAATGCATGCATTCTAATTCAGAAGAAATGATTAGGGAATCATAAACTTGGAAATAATTTTTCTAAGCTGTGTGAAGAGTAAAATCGTTTGAGTTTGTTTATTCCAAATCGTGGATGTGGAAGACGCGGGGAAAGTCACGTCGACGTGGAATCGGAGAAAATGGAGTCAAAAAACAATAATGCCACAAGGAGCGGGATTTAAATCAACAAAATGGCCATTAGTATGAAAGAATAAAAAATTCTAGGTCAGTAACTGAAGCAAATTAAAAAAAATCAATATTGCCCTTGTAGATAGAAAAACTTCAGAAAAAAAATAACAAAAATTTAAACAATTTAATAATATATAAATTTTTTAATCAATAATTTCATCGATTTTTTAAACAATTTTATCAATTTTTAAGAAAATAATTGATTTTATCATATTCAAAATATATTTTTTGGGTAATCATAGTGAAATAGTGATTGAATAGGGAATCCAAAAGTTAATTTTTGATTGATAAACATTTTAAATTTGAGTGCTTTGATTAATAATTTTTATAATATATTGCAATCAATTTTCTTTATATATATATAAAAAAATTAGATATGTTTTAAAAATAAATTCAATATAATAATAATTACAATAATAATAAATTCAAACAAATGCTCTAGTTCAAGAATTTTTAATTACTGATATTACAATCTGCATATTTGCTTTCTATGTACATATTTGGAATCGGCAATGTATGTTAATCTTTATATGTATTTCTCAAGTGTATGGCGTCGATGCATGGCCTCCATTTATATCCAAATTTCACCCAAATTGACGAGGATACTTCTATTAAAAATTCTAGAACAACTGGGTATATATATATAAAAAAAAAAAAAAAAAAAAAAAAAAAAAAAAATTGAAATTGGATCAATATTCTTTAAAAAAATTACCCAATTTGTAATAAATTATGTCTTAAGCCAATTGAACGATATTTTGTGGTTGACCAATATGTCATGGTTGATTGACGCTTATAAGCTGTTTTAATGTTCATAGGCAGCGTAAAACAAATGAAACACCTCTGGTGTGGTAACAAACAATGGTGGATTGTAATCACCTAAAATGTGCTCAAATCTTTAGCAGGGAGGCTTTGAATTTCGATATTTGCAATAGTGTCAAGACAGCCGGTAGAGGTGTTACTGATCTTGACATGCGGTGGAGGGTTGATGTCATCTTTTCTGATTTTTTTTTTTTTTTCAAATCATACGAAGAGTTTTGCTTTAAAAAATTTGGATATTATTCCTTCTAGCTTTAGCAAGTGAATCGGACAAGCATAAATGATAATGGGATGCATGCAATGAATGTCAATTGGCAATTTATTTTCAACAGAGAAGGAGGAGTTACAATTAATGAACGGATAGAGGGCGCTGTCAAATATCTTCTTTCAAGTAATGCATGGGCGAACAGCGGGCTAATTTTTTGTCAAGAAGGACTCCTGGCTTCATTCGTCCAGCTAATTAATTCACCACAGATAGTGATGTGCGGGGAAGAGAGATTTATTTTATTAATAAAGAGAACAGCTTCGATTTTATCGGAGTTAAAGGAAATTTCCCCCCTGATGATTCGAATCGAGTTGCTCTTACATTATATCTATCTATCTATCTATATATAAAGGTGTGGCGTTCAACCTCGCGAGGGCAATTCTTGGCCATTACCGAGGAAGTTCAGTCCGTGTAAAGAGAGCGTTGTTGATGCGCTGCAGTAAATGTTGCTGCCAAATTTACGAAAGAAGCGGTTACAACTTTCAGTTCTCCACTTTTACCCTCATGAAAAAAATTTACAATTGAAATATTTATATATACACTGAAGTGACAAAAGTCATGGGATAGCAATATGCAAATTTTCAGATGGCAGTAGCATCGCGTAGAACAAGTATAAATGCGCAGTGCTTTCGCAGAGCTTTCATTTCTGTTCAAGTTATTCATGTGAAGAGGTTTTGACGTGATGATGACCGCACGACGGGAATTAACAGACTTTGAACGCGGAATGTTAGTTGGAGCTAGACGCATGGGTCATGCCATTTCGGAAATCGTTAGGGAATTCAACATTTCCAGATCCACTGTGTCAAGAGTGTGCCGAGAGTATGAAATTTCAGGCATAACATCCCACCATGGACAAGCGCAGTGGTCGACCGCCTGCACTTAACGACCGAGACCGGCGACGTCTGCAAAGAGTCGTAAATTCTAACAGACAAGCAACACTGCGTCAAATAACCGCAGAAATCAACGTGGGACGTACAAGGGACTTGTCTGTTAGAACTGTGCGGAGAAATTTGGCTTTCTTGGGCTATTCCAGCAGAAGACCGACTCGAGTGAACGACATCGCTTGCAACGACTCTCGTGGGCACGTGAGCATATCGATTGGTCCCTAGATAAATGGAAAACCGTGGTCTGGTCCGATGAGTCACGATTTCAGTTGGTAAGAGCTGATGGTGGGGTTCAAGTGTGGCGCAGACCCCACGAAGCCATGGACCCAAACTGTCAGCAAGGCACTGTTCAAGCTGGTGGTGGCTCCGTAATGGTGTGGGCTGTTTTTTCATGGCATGGACTTGGTCCTCTGGTGTGACTGGACCGAACATTGACTGGAAATGCTTATGTTCAGCTACTTGGAGATCACTTGCAGCCATTCATGGACTTCATGTACCCAAACAACGATGGGATTTTTATGGATGACAATGCGCCATGTCACCGGGCCACAACTGTTCGCGATTGGTTTGAAGAACATTCTGCACAATTCCAACGAATGATCTGGCCACCTAGATCGCCCGACATGAATCCCATCGAGCATTTATGGGACATCATCGAGAGGTCTGTTCGTGCCCAAAATCCTGCACCATCAACGCTTTCACAATTATGGACGTCTATCGAGACAGCATGGCTCAATATTCTGCAGAAGACTTCCAACGACTTGTTGAGTCCATGCCACGTCGAGTTGCTGCACTTCGCCGGGCGAAAGGAGGGCCGACACGATATTAAGAGGTATCCCATGACTTTGTCACTTCAGTGTATTATCTATTGTAAATTAGTAATAGTTAATTTATTTTAAATTTCTAATTTTATTGTTCTGGCAGCAGCACGTACTGCAGCGCATCAACAAAGCCCTCTTTATACTGACTGAACTTCCTCGGTAGTGGTCAAGGACTGTCTTTGTGAGCTTAAACTTTACACCTTTTTATTTTGCAATTAATTCTTGATGTTTGCCAGTATGTAACTTAAAGTATAATAAATAATTGTTACATAACTTGGGCCTCCATAATTAACCCTGTTTCATCCTTTCACCAAATTATAGAAGGTTGACTATATAAATACTTGCAATTTTATTAAAAAAAAAAAATTTCTATGGTTTGTTTTGCTTTGGACCCATGAAACAAAATTTATGTGTTAAATTGCACCCTGATTTGTATGTATACTGTGATCAATGATCTACAAATAAAAATCTTGAAATCGCATTTAAAATTACTTTGTAGGAATTTGAATTATATAAAATTAGTCTACGTAGTCTGAACCACGTCAGTTTCGATAGTTATGCTCGCATGTTTTTCATGCAAAAATAATCCTTGCCTGCGTTATTTCTCAAAATTCAAAGGGTTTATTATTATTATTATGGAAGTTTCTTAACATTTCTAAAACTTTTTTTCTCAAGAAAAGCAGATTGCCTAACTTGCAATTCTGAAAAAGTAAGACTACGAAAGAAAAACAATTTTTGTATTTCGGAGGATCCTTTTAAAGTGTTCGTCCCTTATATTTTGTTCTTCTCGTGTTTTCCTATTTTCGTGATTGTCATTTCCGATGTTCCCCCCATCCCCTCCGTCCCAGAGAGAGATAAGACGATTGCTATTCGTGGCGCAACTCGGAATCTTCTGGAAACCCGAGCATTCCTCTCTCTGATCGGAAATAATTCATCGAATGAGCCGCTTCCGGTCAGAAACAATGCTTCCACGTCCGTATCCAACTGCGGTGCGCAGGCGCATCGAAAGGGGGAGGTGCGTGGCATGAAGATGCACGCTCATCTGTCTCCCCAAATAAAAGGTGACCAAAAAATTTAACTGTGAAAAAAAAGGAGAAAAATAGAGTGAAGGAAAATAAATGCGATAATAGAGAGTTTTTGAATAATTTTTTTTATCGTCCGATATTTTTTCTTCCTAGTGCGCATGCTCATAGGAAAACATTGTATCTATTGCGCATGCGCATCTTTAATACTGCACTACTAAGCTATTCCTATGAGCATGCGCGCTAGGAAAAAAATATCGGTCGATAAAAAACGTTATGCAAAAACCCTCTAATATTCCAACTGACTCGAATTCAAAGTGGAGCATTTCTTAGATTTTTGTTTTTTCTTTCTGTTTAATTCTCCCGTTTGGTATTTTTGTTTACACAACTCATACTTTCTGTTCTACACTTAACTTTTATATTTACGCTATTTTTCAACTTTTACTTCCTTTTACCCTTTTTCACATTATTTTGCATCGAATAAAAATACTTTCCTAAATACTAAATTTTCCAAATAATCAATCATGAAAATGAATGAAATTCAAAAACACATCCCAACCTGGACAATTTTGTACTTGTATATATTTGTCCTTGTAAATACTCCGTGACCAAAACCAAATTACAAAATCACCTGCGTGTGACTCCCTTTCCCACCTATGCATGGCAGATTTTTTATATATTTCCCTTTATGCGACTTACCCTTGAAACTTCCCCCTTATGTGATACCCCGAAATAAAGTCACGTAAGTGTAATATAATAAAAGTTCATTTTCTTTTGGGCGTATCAGTTTTTCTGAAATTTTCAATGTCTTCTTCATTATTGAAGCAATAGAAAGAACATGTATTATTCTACCATTCCATTTTTCATAATTCTTAACATATCAAAAAATCACTTTCCCATGTATTTTACAAATAGCTTTGAATTTACAATAACTTTAAACAGCTAATCGAAAATAATGTATTTTTTTTTTTTTTAACTTGTAAAATTTCAATGCATGTGGACTTCTTTTTTATCATCTAAAAAAGTAAAGTTTTTATACGGGAGAAAAAAAGCATTTTGAAGCCAGTTATTGGTTGGTTAGAGGTTAAGCCAGTTGGAAATAGCATGAAATTATTGTGGACACGTGTCCGCATCAATTGCCTGACTCGACGGATGCTTCAGTCATCTCTCCTCACCCTTTTTGTCCAGCGTGATTCCTTAATCAGTGAATCAAGGCTTTTCTCTGCAAATTGGACTTCGTTAGCTCTCGCTTCCTATTCTCCATGTTAAAAAAGGACATATGCATGGACTTCATGTAAATTATGAATCAAGCAAAATATAAAGAGCGCCATACTTGGAAGTGCTGCGCTTCAAGAAAAATAATCTAATCCTTTATTATTTTCAAAATTTCAAAAACCTTACAAATCCAATTTAGAAATTTTAATCACTTATATTAAAAGGACATCAGGAAATGTAAATGTTCTGAGAATATCGGCTTGTGCAAAAGGTCCAAATCTTTTAGTCCAAAGAGCCCTATTGACTGCTTCGCAACGTCAGGGAAATTGAAGCAGTTGAGGAATTATTTCGTCTTTTAGATGTCACCGTTTGTGCTTTGCCTTTCAATGATAAGAGCTTCTCAAATTTAAAGAAAAGTGCAATTATCACTTGAACAAGGGATGGATGTCGGATTGTATTTGATCACGGGCTACAATGATAAATAGACTAACCACAATAATTTGTAAAGCGATGGGCAATATTTAAACAAAGACTTTTATTTTTTTCGCCGTAACTCCTTAAAAAATCAGCCGGAAGACATGGAATTTAGAATACAGAGACATTTTGTTCTTAGAGGATGGATATTAATTCAAAAATGAATAGAACGCATACGATATGGAGTCAGACAAAAGATAGAAATGCTTGTTTGCCCAAGAGGGAGAACGTTAAATAAATGTCTTTAAGTAAGCGACATGACTCCTCTAAATGCAAAGGTTGCAATGCAAATGCAAATGCATTCAAATACATTGCATGCAAAATTTTTACATAAATTCTTTCTTTTACTTATTATTTTTATCTTTATTTTCCAGAGTTATTACTCTAGCAATTAATTCATGTTAAATTTTAACTTTTATTGATGATTTATATTTTAATTCCTTAATTTTAACTGATGATATGGAGTTTTAGTGACAGTCTTGTTGCAGAGGCACTCCTTGAAGAAATGTCCGTTGCCGTTGCCATGCAAATGCAATGGTTGCTTGAACTGACTCAACACCGGAACATCCAACAGTTGTTGATATATCTATTGCTCAATGAGCATAGCTTTCAGCCGTGGGTTGATAATGATATAATCGTGTCGAAAGGCATCTCTCAAAAAGCATGATACACAAGTTCTGTAGGATATTAATCGGAGAAGTATGCTGGTCAATCTATTCTAGTGATATCTTGACTTTCTCTATGCTCCTCAACGGCAAGAATCCTACATGGCCTGGAGTTATTGTCCACAAAAACGAAGTACGCACCAATAGTACACAGAAAATAACTCGCGTGAGAAGAGGATCCCTGGGTGAGAACAAAGATCACCAGTAAGGGTACCCTCTTTCGAAAATTTGAACTTTAGTCCACCCGTTTATCAAAATGCTTCCTTACATAAATACATATTTGCACAAGCATTACCATTCTGTAATGCTTGTGCAATAAGAACATATCCCTATCTCTCTGCATATCGATTGGCTTTGACAATTCCTAGTGACAGGGAAACAACTCTCACCTCCAGGGACAAGGATGTTACTCCATTGATAAGATGTCCAGTCTGTGTGATTCTTACATGTGCACATTGTGCCACTGCATGGGTAGCTGTCAGTGGAGTGCAACATTCAGGACGGCAGGAATAGGACAACTCAGCCGTACTCAGCAGTTGGAATGTTGCAGGCAGATTGGTATCGATATCTGCTTACTCATCCATTGCACTGTTTTCCTTGGAGGACTCCCCGTTGCATCCTGATATCGAAATTTAAAACACTCCACGCTGGTGGGAGCGATTGCAGTAATAAGCCGATGGTCCTGCGAAACCTCAAGTTGAATTCACTTCAATCAAGATAGAACCGTGCCATAGAAATACATAATTTAGAAGAAAAATATTCAATAGAATTGCAGCTTTTTTTTTTCTATAGTCAACCTTCTATAATTATGTATCCTCTAAAATACTTCACAATTATTCTGAAGACGGAACATTTTCCTTACAAAATTCACAAAAATTTTCATTTTCCAAAATTTCTCACTTATATACTGATGAAAAAATTTACGATTGAAAACAAAAAATTACTTGATAATAATAGGAAAATGAAAGAGAAAATATTTTATATATAATATATATTATATATAAGAATTTATTTTTGAAAAACAAGAGGGAAAGATAATTTTTCGTTATAAAAAAAAAAAAAAAAAAAAAAAAACCAAAGAATAGATGAAATCTTTAATTTATAAGCCAAATTAAAAAATAATAATAATAAATATTTTTGACTAGTTTTATTAATAATAATTCCCCCCCCTTCCTTTTCGGAAGTTCTGTAGAATAAATTGAAAAATGTCCACTTTTTTTTTCCAGGGCTGTAATGTGTTGTGATTTTAAATAGGTGTTTTATTTATTTTGTATACCTTTTAAATAAAATATCATTTACCATTTTGCAAAATGTTTACCCTCTAGGACTGAATACGGAGCACCTTGGGAAAATTAAGATTCAGCGATGGCGTCTAGAACAGGGATGGGCCAACTCCAGCCCGCCGGAAGGTTCTATCCGGCCGCGGATAGAATTTTTAATTTGCCGTCCCAGGCAAATTAAAAAAAATATATATTTATATTTTATATATCCATCTCCTTTTCTACTTTGATTAGATATTATTTTTTTCTTCCTTCATCTTATATCTGTGAACAAGTGTTTTCAACTATGAACCTTAGAAAGAATTTTTTTCAGAAGTAGACTAAGAGACAAGCATTTACCCTCGTTCCTTAGAATCAGTCCATCTCACTTCGGACCTCGCTATAAGGAACTTTTAAAAATGAAATCGCAATTTCATTCGTCTCATTAACGAATTTAAATTGAAATACTTGTATATTATTTTTAAAATTTTAGAAAAATTTATCTTGCCCGCCAGATTTTTTTTTTTTTTTTTTTCGATTTTTGGCCTGCGACCGAAAAGTTTTGCCCATCCTTGGCCTAGAACTTCTGCTTTTTTTGCATATTAAAAAATAGGCACATTTCTTCTCATAAAAATTCTAAAGGCAAAAAGAGGAAAAAAAAAAAATTTAAAAAAATTCGCATGGATTCAAAGGTGAGCTTCGCAATTAGTTTTGAAAGTCCACATTTTGAGGTATAAACAGAAAATCTCAGATGCCGCTCAGGCGTCTCGACCCTTCGGGGACCCCCCCACCAGACGATAGTTTCCTCAAAATCACTTTCACTTCCTGAATCCCCCTTTGCGCACCAAAACTACAGTTTCATTCGAAATCAAAATCCTTCCGAGGGGTCCCTCGCGAGGGAAAGGGGGCGACTTTCGATTTCGCCTGCTCCTTCCATGACCTTCCCTCCAAGACGCTGGCTTGTCCTTGACCGCATTTCTTCTTCACCCCCTCCTTCCTTTCCTTCCCTATCCGAGGGAGGGAGGGAAATGAAAACGGCCGGGGTTGAAGAACACGTGCCTACCCTGGGTCTCAGGCCGGAACAAGTCTTGAGCAGCTGCAAGAGTTCTTTCTCAGGACCTTGGCAGGCGCCCCCCCGGGTGGTGGTGGTGGAGGGGGAATGATGTACATGTTACATAACGTGATAGGGAAAAAGACGAAGAAAAAAGAAAAAAATAGTTTGCTTAGAGGGAAGAGATGTTCCTTTTGGGGGTCGGGGAACGATTTTTCTTCTTCGCTCGTCCATGCGAAGAGGACTGGGCCAGTAAAAATTGCTTGAATGCGCATGTTCCGAGCTAATCACGAGGAAATGTTAATGAATTTATTTTATAATAGAAAATGATTTCCAATTTATTGTTCACTGTTCAGTATACACATTGCTTCAGTATTATACACATATGCGTCAATTTCTCTGAAACCCGACAATAAATTATTTCTTTAATTTTTTTTTAAATTATTCCTTTAAATTATTTTAATTGAAATTATTAGTGTTGGAATAAATGAAATGTGTTGCAGAAATATCGATTACAAAATCATTTCACAATTAAATACAAACACATAACACAGCAATACTTATATGTATGTGTGTGTGTGTTTGTAAATTGTTAATTTCCGAAATATGATTGTTTGTATTATTTCGATATATATGTTAAAAGAATTGATCTGAAAAAATATAGATTAAAATTTTAAGCCATAAGAAAATGTTTCAGTTCTAAAAAATGCCAACTAATTCAAAGCCATTGCTTTACGTTAGCGATTTTCTGACTTTGTCAATTCGCGGAATCTTCATGTGTCATGAACTGTTTGATGGTCCCATTCTTGCCACACACACACATAAAGAAGGAAGGGGGGAATTACTTTTTTTTTATCAAATTAATATAAACAGTTAGAAATTAAATTTTACATTTGCATATTAAGTTAAATACATTTGAGGATAATTTCAGAGCTCAATAAAATGTTTCATATAATTCCTGCAATGGAGGTGTCGAAGTGGTAATAGATTTGCTGAAAACAGTGGTGAGGAGTCGGCGGAAGGGGCTTCCAATTCCAGATTTTTGAGTCGAATTTTTTTACACCGATTCCTAATACTTTACCTTCATCTTATGAACTATAATCTTGACCAATGAATTTAGAAAGTTTATGAATTGCATTGAATGACTTTTATTGCATTCAGATACTTGTAAACACAATTTTTTTCATTAACAGTACTAGTAATTACACTCACTTAAAAGATACCCTTGTAAATTTACTTAAATCCTATAAAAAGAACAGTACCAAATAAACAGGCAGCAAAGTATTTCAGAATAGCTAAAGACCAGCAAAGAAAATTGCACATTTTAATCACAAATATCTTTTATTTGTAATGTATTAAATCTTATTAGGTCTCGAAAAATACCTTCCATAAGATCTTCTTGCATTGCTGATCTGAGATATCTTTTTGTAAGAATCAATGTTGATGAGAGTCTCTTAACACTTGTTTTGCTATTAAAGCAGTTACCATGGTTGTATCATTGAAGGATACAGTTGAATGGCCTACTTAGAGTTTCATTTTAACTCCCATTCTTAGAATTTTGGGGAAAATAGAAATTAATTTTAATAAAGACTCGGGAGTCGGATTTTTACACACCGACTTGCTTAAAATTTCGACTCCTGACCTCTGGCAAAAAATATAAAGGATACCATATAATCAAGGCCGGATTTAGATGGAAAGAGGCCCTGGGCTATTCCACTTATGAGACCCTTTCACCTCCCATTTTTAAGTTTGTAAATTACTTATTATGTTTGTTTATTATTCATGTGTGTAGAATTTCTCCTTATTTTCGATTCAGCGTTTACTGTTTTAAGAATAGTGCCATTCTAATTTTGCTAACCATTTGAATGTAGACCTCTCTTGATCTTGAGGCCCTAGGCTGACGCCTAGTTAGCCTATAGGAAAATCCGGCCCTGTCTATGACCATTCCATAAGTTTATTTGGTATTCCCCTGTAAAGCATTGGGTCGCCTGTAGAAGTGACACGCTGATTCTCGAGCATGCGCACTAGCTGCAACGTTTCCTGCCCCGATTCGCCCTTCTCCCGACCGACGGGGAGGAAGGAGGGAGGGAAAGAAGGAGGGCGGATGGAACACGGAAGCGGATCGAAAGTAGGTGCAAGGTTGGATCCAATCCAGATCAGGGTCGAGACTGGGAAAGGAATTCGAACCCCAACTTCCCATTCCTGTGAATATAGGGTTGACACCTCATCCATCTCGTTCGAACCTTCGGTTTTCCCGATTTCTGCACCTGTCCGTTTCACTGGCTGCAAAAGTTTACGAAAATCGCGCCCTTTTTTTCTTCCGATGAAAAGTAAAATTTTACGGAACAACAGAAGAGATTCGAACAGATGGAAATGGAAAGTTTTCAAAATGACACAACTGCTGATGAGAGGAGTACGGAAATCGAAAGTTTTTTAAATCTTTATTTGATTTCGAAAAAAAAAAAAAAAATTTCGAATATATTGACACAGGGTTTGTAACACTTAAAAATTGATAAATTTCGTTTTTTTAACGGCCTGATGGCCAGTTGGCTAGCACTCTGGCCTTTGATATCACAGGCTTCAGGTTCGCGGCGGAGACATGGATGTTTGTGAGTGATTCGGAATCCACTGTAGGTCCCGATCTGTTTATCCCTCGTGTGCACAAGATGACCGTAGAGATATATGACCGTATAGTATATACACTTGCTTTCTGTTATGTGATTATTAAAAATGGGCCTGAAATAGCATGCAATTTAAAATGCAATTCCAGTTAGGCTCAAATATATCTTGTAATTTTTTTTTCTTCTTCCTTTTTTAGCATTCTGATTGCCATCATTACGCAAATCAACCATCAAGCGCTGACCAGAGACTCGAACAATACGTTTGACATCCAAGGATTCTGATTCCAATGTGTAGGTGGGGATTTTCTCCACAGAGTAGCAATATAATGGAGAGTTTGGGGGGAAACGCAATCCTCACATCATTGATGCAATGATATCTTGGCGATTTTTGGCAACAATCTTTACTCGGCTATTTACTACTCAATGCTTTTGGCACGAAGGGATCAAAAAGGTCTTCCATCGTTAAGCGATTTTCAAAAGGAATACATTTTTTTTTTAGTTCTAAATAAATAAAAATCTATTTTTTTCTGAATATTTAGCATTTATGTTTTATTAATAAATTTTCTGGTGTAATATTTTTCTTGCAAAATGATTTAAAAAATAAAAATATTCATTTATACTAGTATGCCCTTTTGAAATATTTTATTTTATACAAACGGAACAAGATTATAAGCAAAATAGCATTTCTTGTATCTATTCATCTTTAGTAAGTTCATAGTTCAATAAATGCATAACTTGAGAAGAAGAATCGATTCTTAACATGTTTTCTAATTAAATGAGCTTACGGAGAAGAAGCCAAGTAGGGATACAACGCTAACTCTAGTAGGAAAAGGGCGAGAAGTGTTTGCCACAATTTTCTGTCCCTTTAGAATAGGGGACGCATTTTATCTTTTCCTGCTCTATAGTTTTCTCATAGAAATTTGCATTATTTTCTGACATTTTCATGTCACTCTTTTTCTCTTTACTTTGTCATACATTAAGCCCACTCTGAGCAAGACACTTACATAGTTAATTATGTTTTGAAGTTGTCCTTACTGGAGTTGAGGCCTCTTCGGAACTAGAGTACCTTTTTTTTCTCCACTCCTCACCCCCATACCTAGGACTATGTAGCACCCTACCATTTAGAAAAGTGAGGATGGAACATGGATGGACCTCATGCACACCGCAAATCGACCGCACCGCTCTGGTGCTCGATACCATTGATTTCGGGTTCGAAATTCGGTGCCGTGGATTCTCGTAGTGGTTCGGAATCCCCTTTAAACTGTAGGTCCCGGTCTGTTTGCCCTCGTGGACACAAGATGAACTTAAAGCGACAAAC
>BPLR01016376.1:0-23810 GCA_021605095.1 Caerostris extrusa | reverse complement strand
TTATTTCTGTATGTTGGATTCCTAAATTTAAATTTTATTCAATAAGAATATCGAAACCCATTGAGAAGTTTTATAAGAAAATTTAATCTTATGGTTTGTATGTAACGTATAGATTTTTAAGTGTATTTATAGATATTCTTTAGAATATGCGAATGGTTGGTAAGTGTTTATTACAGTGAATGGGTAAGTAATTCCTTTTCAATTAACAAATCTGAAATAGAAATGTAAGTCCAAGTTTAACAAATCATATTCTATATTTATCTTAGCTATATAGTATGTCAATAGCAGGACTTTTAGTAACTTATTTTAAAGTCATTTTTCTCTTAATAGATGGCGGTATTCACCTTTGAAGTTAAATAATGCATTAGCAATTCTCGCATCTCGACTTATTGGCCAATTGGCTAGCGCTCTGGCCTTTGGTACCATAGGGTCCAGGTTCGAATCCTGGTGTGGCATGTATGTTTGTTAGTGTTTCGGAATCCACTTTAAATTGTAGGTCCCGGTCTGTTTAGCCCTCGTGTGCACAAGATGACCCGTAGAGCGACAAACAAAACTAATCTCGACTCATTGCATCTCTGAGGAATAATCAAAAATAATATTAAGAGCCACCCACTAGAGACCTCCTTTCTTAGTGCACTTGATTTGGCCATTTTGTGCCGCAAACATTGTACTTCATGTCCTTTAGAAGCATAATTTGACTTTTTGTCTTTGAATTTGTCAACATAGAACACATACATTTTTTTTTTCCTATTTTATTTGCGGATTTAGAAAGAAAATTTTGCAGTTCAAGAGACGTTTCAAAACTGAAAAAAATAATTAAATAATTACGAAAATTAAGAAATGAATGAATTAATGATTTTAATTAATTGCTGATTAATTTTCAAAAGTTATCAATAAAATCAAATATTTAAACACAGTATTTACGAATAAAAAAAAAGCTATTTATTTATTTTTTGCAGAACATTTAAAATATCGATTGTAAATTTTTTTTTTTTCCGAAACATACTCAATATTCAACAGTTTCAGTGTTACGCATAACAAAAAAAGCTGGATTTCATCTGGATGAATTCAGATAAGATAATTAAATGATGTTATAGAAGCTTGAATTGATTTTTCATTTGTGCATGTGTTGTACATTCACGTGATAGTAAGGTATAGTTGTGTCGAAAGACATGTAACTTAACTTCTACAGGTTTTTAAGAGATGATGCTGTCAGAGAGATCACATTTTCCTCTGGTACATACACCGACCGGAAGCTTCGAATTCGGCAAGATGAATTGAAAGCCTGAAGGCTCATGAAGCTCTGATCAGCTCATGAAACTAAGTTCGAAATGGATTCACGGAACATCAGTTTGTCTTTCCAACAGCTTGCGTCTCAGCTGCAAATATCAAGTGCCGTTTTGCTTAGGATGCGTTGTAGAGTAGTATCCGAGGCAATTCTCTCCTGCATCTTCTGTCCATGAATTGAAATTTTGTACGACGCATTGCATAACTGCAACCTGCACGAAAAAAAAAAGGAGATCCAGTAGAATATTTAGGCTTTATTTCTTTCTAATTCTTTGTATGCGTAGCTAAAAAGATGTTAAGAAAACATCAAAATAAACTTACTTGCAATAATACATTCGCCAATAAAAGTCGTTATTTTTAAAAAGTCGTTAAATTATTTTTATCACAGTTATCATGTGATTCCAAATATAATTGTGCTTGTAATAGTGAATAGTTTTTTTTTTTTTTCTTAAGAATGTAGGTGATCTAAATTTAGAGAAATATTGTAATTTTTGTCTGCAATTCAAAGCAATTAACCAATATTTTATGAATTCTTGTGTTGCAGAACCCCTGGCAGCTCCCCCTGGTGGTGCACCAGTTCGACGCCTCCCAGGACAGGTGGGTGACGTGCAGCGTCACCATCCCCTGGCGGTAAGTCACCAGGTAAGTGTCTCAAAAACTTCTTTTGTGTCTTGTACAGTTTTATTTTTATAATGGAACATTGAATTGAATTTACACTTCTCTTTCGGTGTGTCAAAATATTTTGTGCTAAAATATTTCCTTTCGTCAACCTGTTCAAAAAAATTTCAGCTTGATCCTGAAAAGCGATTAGCAACTTATTTAATTGTCATGAACGGATTTGATAAACTTAATAATTTACGTTACTGAATGAAAATATATATTTATTATGAATTTCTTGAATTATTAGATAGCAAAATCTCGAGAATAATTACAAATGGAGCTATTAAAGCTATTTGCATTTCTAAATTGGCAACTCCTTCGATAAGGGACGACTAGAAATGAATCTCACGCAATACTCTTATATTTGTGACTAATAACACTTTAACTCTTGTTGAGATATTTAAGTTGAAATACAAAAAAAAAAAAATTTTTTTGATGAATTTCTTTACGCTAATTCTCCTTTAAAATTATTTATTTTCAACTATAATATATATTAAAATTCTTCCTTCTAATAATTGTAATTTAAAACGTATTCATAACGATTTTCGGTACTTACGTATTAACGCTACCTTGGCTACAGATTTGGCGGTTTTAAGTGTCGCCAATCTAACAGCTACAGATTTGCTGATTTTTGATGCCATTTTTTAGTGCTAGAAAATGCGTATTTGGGATTTGCCAGAAACAGAACAAGATGCAATTTTATTTTTTCAGGAGCGAAATATTTTACCAAAAAAAAAAGAAAATGTCCCGATTCCCATGACATGAAACTTTATTTTGGTAAACGTAAGTTTTGTAAATGCAATTTCAGTCAGTGTGCTTATCATGTTGGACTTAGAAAAGACAACTGGTTTGAGGGAAGCAGAATTCCATTTAAAACCGCCAAATCTGTAGCTGCGGTTGGCGTTCAAAAGATAACTGCGTGCGCGTGCGAACAACAAGATTGCTCTTTATTGGCGCAACTGTAGCCAAGGTAGCGTTAATACGTAAGTACCCGATTTTCATATATTAATTTTTTTCCTTAAATTTTTTCAAACTTATTTTATTATATTTTTTTTTCAGTTGTAGATAAAATTTGGGTATTAGAACTAACTGATTAAAAGGGTAAACTTCTCATTTTTTAATGAATATTATAATCAAAAAAGGAAATCTATATTTTAATGAAAATGTTCATACTAATCTTTAGACCAAAAAATGTACATTTTTCTATTTCTTTGACGAATAACATAAAATGAAAAATAATTGTTATCCTAATTATATTTTTACTTTAGTTTCAAACATTAAATGAGAAAGCATTGCAGTAACAGGAACCACATGATATAAATAAATATGAAAATTATACCTGTGCAATGAAGGAAATCAATATATATTTTGTTTAGAAATTGAAATTTTAATAAAATTTGCAGTTTTAATTTAATAAAATACTTTTACATTTAAATTTGTATGTCTTCGAATTTAAAGATATTTTAAAAATAAGTCATTTAAGTAACACATATCACATTTATATATTATGAAACTTTCTCTGAGAATTTTAATGAGGCAAAAATTTTTAAATACAAAAATAATATTTTAAAACTTTATGCTTAATTTTTAAAAGACATAAAAATAATTTTCTTATATAAAGTTATTATGTAAAGTTGTTGCTATTACTTGTCTTGCTTAAAACCACTCATTGAACTTTTATGCTGCGTTAACAATTTGTACTGAACAATAACTTATGAACAACTTTTTCTTTTGCAGCCTGTCTTCTTGGATAAGTATATTTTGAAAATCTAATTTTATTCTTATTTATGTAATTTAAGTTTCGAAATTATATTTTCTGCAATGTTTTTTTGGCTGAACTTTTACTTTTATTGAAACACGTCATTGCAGCGAACCATTGGGCCATGAAATTCCAAATTTAAAAAACCGTTAGTTTGTAAGATAGATATTAAGATGCTTTATATTAGATTTTAAGATTAGTGTATAATTATTATAGTTAGAATATAGTTTCGAAATTCTTCGTTGCTGTATTTTTATCTGGCTCATGATTTAGGCACATTACAGCAACACATGTTTAGGCAATCTAATCAAAATTAACAGACTCACCTTTCTCACAATCTCGATATCCTAAAACCCTTTACAAAACCTGCCTCGTTTTCTTTCATATCCTTTAATAGTTTGCATGTTATCATCCAATTCCTTATGAATAATCCATTTCCATTCATCTTCTCATTCCAAATATTCTATAAATTTCATTTCTTTCCTTGTTCACGCACTACTGCTCCATTTCCATCCTAGTCCATCGTTACTTCTCGTTGCATTTTCATCTCTTGGGTAGTCTTCGTGGCACTGTTCCTCTTTTATGGTTCTCTTCTTGTTTCTTACATTTTTTTCTTTTTTTTCCAATTTCGATCTGCTTGTTCCTTTCGCTTCTCTCTTGATTTCTCTGTTTCTCTGCATCACTTTGTATTTCTGCCGTTCATTCTTCTTTCTGTTCTACCATCACATGAGCGTCTAGTTGCAATGCCATCACCAGCACTGAAAACACAACATCTTTTTCCCTGTTGAAACACTGACCATAGCACAGCATCGTTTTCAAATAGATTTGCACAGCTACGGTTCAAAAATAGATATTTATCACTTCTCTTACAACACACACGCAAAAAAAAAAAAAAAAAAAAAAAAAAATGGGGAAATTTATTTTAATTAAGGGAAAAGCTGCCTTTTTTTTGTTGCAGCAATTCGGTTTCGCGTTTCTACCAGAGCACATTTTGAAATTTCTTTTGATTGAGATTACAAAATATGCTTTTTGTTTAGGATGAGTCAATTCGATTGAAATAAGGAAAGTTATTTGTTTGATTTGAGTGGAGGCTTGGTATACCGATAAACGATTTTTTTTTCATGATTACAGAATTAATAAATAAATTCAAATGATTCTGACTTAAAAAATATTTTTTCACACTGTTGCTTGTTGAAGCCATTTAATGCAATAGCCATTATTAACGTATAATGTTTCTTAGTTTTTAATACTTTTTTTAAAACGATGATACTCATTGTCAATATTGAAATGATAGTTTGAGGTAATTGTTATGTTTCCTTTAAATATTTAATGCAATTGTATTATTAATGTGTAGTGTATCTTAAATCCTAATGCTTTTTTAAACGATAATAATCATTGTCAATATTGAAGTTTGAGGTATTTGTTATGCCCAAATATCATAAAAATGACTTAGCTAAATGACCAACATTTACAAGTTCCCTTTCATAGTGACTAGCTAGTTAATCATATTTCAATACAGTACAATTGGATAATCTGGTGCAATTTTTAGAATATAAAATGAATTATTTCCTAAAACTTCTGAGGAATTAAGATAATGATTTTTTTTAAAAATGTAATTACATATCCCGATTATATCGTTCATTGTATGTACTATTGCATATTAATTAAGAAAATTTCAAAAAATAGAAATAAATAAAATTCAAAATCAACTTAATACGAGACTCCTCAGAAAGAGCAACGCATAATAGAAAGTGACTTAATTTAACGAGAAAAAAATGCCTTTTGCAGTAGCTGAAACACAATGGTTTACCAGGTCTCCTCTTTAAGTGGGGGTGGGGGCGAGGAACGAGGGTAGCCCACCTCCTCGTGGTGTTCCTCGGGCAACGCCTTGGCTGAAAGTCAGGGCGGCCGAGAGGCTACCGACAGGACATATATGAACAGGAAAAGATGCATATTTAAAGGACTGACCGTATAGGATAAAAACACTCACATTTTGACTCTTAGGTGAACGTGATGTTGCTATAAAGAATAGTAGAGAAAACGTAAAGGATCAAACCTTTATTATTGGAAAAAAGATGAGTAATTATCATTAGAAAAATTAAATTCTTTATTTTAAGCGTATTGACGTTTTCTTTTCTGGCCTATTTATTATAAGATACAAAAATCAGAGGAAAAGCACATTTAACGTGGTTTTTTTTAAAATTTTTGCTTGTCTCACAATTCGTGGCATATTTTTAGACGTTCTTTCATTTTGTGCCATAGAGTAGTTTGTTCCATTCTCTAAACCAGGGGTCTCCAAACTACGGCCCGAGGGCCAAATCCGGCCCGCCAGTGTCATCCATCCGGCCCGCGACAGAGAATAGCTTATTGTTGCTGTAATAAGTTGGATAAAAAAAAAAACACAGAATGATAACAACTCGGTTTTATTTACTTGCTAGGTAAAGCCTAATGACAAGCATAATACGCAGAAAATTTAACTTAAGCATAACAAGTAAATGGAAATTATAGATAATGGCAGAAAAATTAAAACGGTTTTGGCCCTTGGTACTTACTGGAGTAAACAGTATGGCCCTAAGGCTGGAAAGTTTGGAGACCCCTGCTCTAAACGATTCAATTCTAGACAATCAAAATGTGCTTCTATTTAGCGATAATGAGTTGCCACATCGAATGTAATTGAATCGAAAGGTGCCTCCCTAAAACAATCCATATACATTCTATGTAATTCAAGTCACAGCAGTATGTTTGCTAGTACATTCTAGTGATATCTTTAAATTCTTCCTCTTCTGATGCGACTTGCAATCGATAAAATTGAAGTCTGTAACATTGGCACTTAATTACCTCATGGGGAAAGTTAACTTGTTGACATAAGTCCAGTAACAGTACTTCCGTCAATAATTTGGTGATAAAATATATACAAATTAAAGTGTATAGAAACAATCATGCATTCATTGCATGGCAGTATTGTAACAAAAGCTCTATTAACTTAATTTAATTATATCACTGGATAACAGGTAAATCAATAATAAATGGACTTTATCAATAGAGATCTATTAAGATCAATTAATTTTTAATTTTGTCAATGATATAACAGGTGGGCTGAAAAGGTTCATAGGCTGGCACATAAATGACGCTACTAGTATTAAATCCATATGAGTTTTAGTTAGGCCTAACCTTCAAAAGACACATGTATAAATTTGACAGCTATTACACTATTAGTATGTCAGGTATAGCATTTTTAGTGAAGTTATACCATTTTTAGAGTTCATCACGTGCAGTCCACTCGGCTGACTGTCGATTGGACTCCGATGGAAAGGATGAAATAGAGCCATGCATCCATTGTTACATATCAATTAAAAATTCGGGTTTATTACGATTGAACAGCTCCAAACACTGCTTAGAATCATTCCGTTGTTGTTTTTCGATTGTGAGCTCTGCGCGGCAAATATTTGAACAGAGCTTTTGCATATCCAAATATTCATTCACGATATGCCCTACACGTTCCTTTGATATCTTTAGGGTCTCAGCTATCTCAATCAACTTCACTTTACGGTTATCAGGAAGTATTTTGGGGACTTTTTTTTTTTATTGACGTTTTCGTCGGTAACAACCTCTTTGGGGCGTGCATCGTAATCGTATTTGTCTGCGGCATTTATCGGTGCTCATTTTCGCCTCGTTTAAATTCAGCAAACCACTTCTCTACGGTTGATTTTCCTGGTGCAAAGTCCGAATAATGTTTATCAAGCTAAGCCTTGGCTTCAATAGTATTTTTGTTTCTCCAAAAAGCAATGCTTTATTAACACACTTAATTCCTTTTTATCCATTTTTTCAAACTAACAAAAGTTACTTCACTAAAAATGCTTAACTCACATACTAATAGTGCAACAGGTGTCAAATTTATACACGTGTCTTTTGAAGGTTACAGCTAACTAAAAATTATATGCATTTAATACTAGTGTCGCCATCTATGTGTCAGCCTACGAACTGTTCAGCCCACGTGTTATATGAGATCTATAAATAAATGAACATATGTTTATTAAATTACATTTCGTTTATTAATTAAAGTATATGTCTATCATTTATTCTACACGTATTGGAAAAAAAACTCTATTAACTTAATTTTTAATTTTATCATTGAGGATCGATAAATGAAATGTGTGTTTATTAAAATAAGTTTTGCTTATTGACAAATTAACAAACTTAATTTTTATCTAATTTTATCAAGTAAAATTATTTTTTTTAAGTGTAAAGTATTTAAAAAAACTTTTGAGACCAGTTTTGTTTTTAATCAAAAGAGCTAAAAATAAACTTTTCATGCTAGCTTTTATATTGTCAACGATACATATGAGATATATCAATGAATGAAATTTTTTTGTTAAATAATCATTCGTTTTATTTACAAATTAAAGTGTATAAAACAATCATGCATTATTGCAAAAGTATTGAAAAAAAAGCTCAATTAACTTTTATATCACTGAGATAACATTTTTAACTTTATCAATAAGATCTATTAACTTTGAAACAAAGCTCAATTTTTTTTATTTTGTCAATGAATAACAAGAATTTTTTAGGCTTTCTATTAATCGCTTATAAAATACTTCATGGTAGAAGGTTTGACCATTTTGACATCCATGCCGTTGGCAATCCGGTCAAGTTGGGCTTCGATTGGGCCACATTGGAACTGGATTCGAGTCCCCTTTTCAGAATCTCATTTGCACGATGTCAGTGTTCTGTTTTTTTACGCAGTTTGTAGTTTTAGTTTAGTGTTCGATGTTTATTTAATTTTAATATATGTACATTTAAATTAAAATAAATATATAAATTTTAATTATGTAATTTGTAAAAGAAATTTAATTGCTAAGTAATTTTTAGATTGATGATAAAATATAAAATTATCACTTTATTTAAGGAAAATTTTAATTACTTTTATTTTATTTTAAGTCGATTTTACAGTGAATAAAATATTAAACCGAAATAAGTGGGTTTTAATCCCTATAATTATCAGAACATTATTTTGACATTGTTCAGGTTCAAATTTTCCTTATGCTACACGAATTAGTATTCATCAAGCCTAGTTTCAGAAAAATATACATTTTTTGAAAAAGTAATGCTATTCACACGAAAGCATAAATATCCATTTTTCTGAAACTACTAAATTATAATTTTTGGATCTTTATATGCATGCTTTATTTTATTTCTTTATTTCTCCAAGATTATGAAATTGTATTTAGTTATCTTTTACTGAGTTTTAAATTGGCAACTTTTTTTTTAACTGCATGCCATTATTAAAAGCACTTAGCATTATCAGCCTTACCATTATTAATAAAATAAAATATTTAAATAAATATTTTATTAAAATAATTAAAATATTTAAAAAAATAATGTATGATCTTAAAAATATTTTCTCCATTAGCCTATTATATTTCGAAATTTTATGCTTACTATCAAAATGATTTAAGTATAAATATATAGAGATATACAGATAAATAAATAAATAGATGCATAATTTTTAAATATACATTTTTCATATTGAATATATTACTTTAATGCAACTAAAGTAATATTGATATTTTTAATTTTTAATAATAATTTCATAAATTTATGATTATTGTTTTTTAATATTATAATGCTAATATTACACTCATGTCCAAAATTAACGTTAAAAAGTTTTCAGACCAAAGTAAAACTTTCGTTTAGAAAAAACAAATTTGACTTTTTTGTAAAGTCTATTTATTAAACAAAAGGTAAAGAGCAAAAGAGATGCTATATGTTTGACATAATTAATAAAATTGCGATTTTTACTCCCTGGCAAATTTCAAAAAAGAACCTATTTACAAAAAAACAGTATAACATGGTTAGTAGGATGGTTAATATGGAGTATGTCTCCCGGACGATGCAATACAAGCCTTGCAACGCCTAGGCATGCTGAGTATCAAATTATCAATCTGATCTTGGGGAATATTACACCACTCCAAGCAATGTCCACCGAAGTTCCGGTTGACAGGTGTGGGGTGACAGCGGGTTGACGGGCTGCAATTCGTCGGCCAAGTATCCCACACATGCTTTTAGTTTCAAGTCCGGTGAGTATGCTTTAATCCATACGGGTGATATTTAAATTAAAAGCAAATATCTACAATGTTTGCACGGGGAGGACGGGCGTTGTCATCCATAAACAGAAATTCAGCACCCATGGCGCCCTGAAACAAACGTACATTTGTTCCAAAATGACATCCCGATAGATGTGGCCTGTCATTGTTACACTTTAAGTGAACATGCAGGTCAAGAACCAAGAAATAAATCCTCACCAAACGAGCCATTCTCACCACCGAACGGTGTTTTCAATGGTGTTCTCTTGCTGGTAACGGGTTATGCTACACACCATATTCAAAGTCCGGTGAAATCAGACTGCAAACTAAACCTGGTCTCGTCGGAAAACATCACATAATATCACTGTTGAGGTGTCCACAATGCATGCTCTCTGGACTCCAGGTTAATCGCAGGCGACAGTGAGTTGCGGTAAGTGGAACACATCTGACAGGCCTACGAGCATATAACCAATATTTAAGCGTCTTTTACGGTCTGCCTTGAAACTGTCGTATCGGTAGCTGAAGAGAGCTGACGAGACAGGTCTGATGCTTATCCGTCTGTTTCTTTTGGCAGTAACTGCTAAATACCGGTCCTCATTCGGCGTTGTAACTAATTAAAACCTATTTGTAACATCTACTCACATTACCATCATCTTGGAATCGTTGCCAAAGCCTGGAGATGACACTCTGAGCGATTTCAAGTTCCTCGGATACTTCCAGCTGGGTACGTCCAAATTCCCGTCGTCCGATAATTCTACCACGTAAAAAATCATCCAAATGCTTCCTTTGTGCCATAACTATGCGGTTATTGCACTGAAATTTTTAAAGCGCTTGTGAACAATTTTACTTTTTTGCCACCATTCCTTATAATAAGTTCTTAAACTCTGTCATTGTTTTCATATTATAATGCTATCTGGTGGTTTCCTGTAATTTGCATATTCTTCTTCAAGATGTGTGTGATAATTCTACAGGTGAAATTTTTATTTAATGAATTAACAATATTCTAAGCAAAAAAAAAGAAAGAAACATAATAGTTGTAAACAATGGATAGGAAAATTTTATAAAAGCAGCCTTACTGCGACTCGGGTGAGTGCATGACGATATCAAATCGACTTAAATGAAGCTATAAATAAAAATCAAAACCTTTTACACAAGGATAATTTAATAATTTGCTGAGATACGGCAAGATTTTCATCTTTCTAGTAGATATAAAAATTACAAATCATTAAAAAAATGTCATCTCTTTTTGCAGTTTTTTTTTTTTAATTTAAGAAAAACAAATTTTAGAACATTATATGTGAAAATAATTGTGCAATAATAAATTGTAATAATAATTGATCATCAAAATATATAAAAACTATCAGTATATGAACAATTAATAGAGAAATTTTATATGATTACGATAAGATGAAAAAAACAATATAATTTAAATAAATATAATTGAAATAAATTGAATCTTTTAGGTTATGCAATTATTTTAGATTTACCAGTTGAAAAATGATAGCTTTATATTTTGAATTGATATTTTATGTAAGAATATTGTTATAACAACTGTTCTTAAATATAAATTAAACTAAACGAAGACGATGGCGTATGACCAAAAATGATTTTTGTTTTGAAGTCAGCGGATGAAGTTATTTTCTACGGAGTGAATTCAAAATCGGAATGTTTACTTGTGCGCATAGCGAGAGGCTGCAACCAGACAGCCGATGCCTGGATTTATTTAAAACTGGCCAATGGAAAAACGTATTGTCTGGCAGAAACCGTGGAGGGCCAGCAATTATCAGATGAAAACAGCAAAACATTCTTTTTGTGGTAATCTGCAGATGCATTATCTCGCTCCAATGAGAAGATGGAGGATATTTTACTGCGGCATGTTAAGGTAAAACAAATTATCTTCATCAAATATTCTGAACTTTTTTAAAGGATTCTGTCTTCACATTTTACATTATTTTTTATTACTAAAAAGGATTAAAATCTATGACGCTGTATGTTTCTAAATTACTAAAAATAAAAAAAAATAGCTTGAGCTAAATTAAATTGAATTGTTTTTTTACAGAATGAAAGCATATAGTGCAAAAGTGAATGCTAAACATAGAAAAATTGATATTCATTTTAAATAAGCTGCAAAAGTTTTTTTTTTAATTTGAATTAGAATACACATTTGTATATTTCTAAATTACTAAAAACAATGAAACTTTTTACGAAGTAAACGTACAAACCTAGAAATATTTAAAAAATTATTTGTTCCTTGAAGATTAGGACTCGAATAGTTTTAACACTGTCCAAAAGACTGACTTGAGAATGGAAGAAGTAAAACATTCAGAAAGTCGAAAACCATAAGTTATTTTTTTTTTTTTTAAATCTATCCACATATTGAGCAAAAGCATTATAATTTAAAACTTGCAAAGTTTATCAAGACAGAGCTTTTTAAAAAAGGAATGGCGGTGGTGTAAGAAACTTTAAAAAGGGTTTAAATTTCTGTGTAAGATTAAAATCAACATGCATATGAGAAAATTAGAATAATTAGAAAATTATCTTAAACATTTGACTATAAACACATTTCTTTTTTTTTTTTTTTTTGTAATTTTATTTTTCTTTGATAAATATATGGTTTTTAATGGATTGACATTTAAAAAAAAAAAATCACTTATCACAGAAAAATAAAATTTAAAAAAAAAAAAATAAAAATAAGAGAAATTCTTATTTTTTCAATACAACCTAAAATAAATTGAAACTTAAGTAATATATATTTATACTTGAAAAAAAGTCTCTTAGAATATGTTTTATAGATTTCTTTAGTCTCTCAGAATACTATTCTTTGTGCTGATATGCACCCAAAAATGTTTAAACGCTGTGTTTATTGAATTTCTCCTAGTTAATGGTGACATTCATAATCAGGTGATTAGGAAATTTGATGTTTCAGAAAACTGTCGATGTCGTCGATCAGTAACAGAAGTTGGTAAGTTGTCCAAGATACCAGATGTCTGTTCCTAGGTGAATGAATGATTTCTCCCCTGAAAAAAAAAAAGAAAAAAAATGGTTACACGAAACCAAAGTTGTACGGTAGTAAATGTTAACATTTTACTTCACACTAAGCTAACGGTACAAGGATTCCTAATTGACTTATAATTATCGATCATAAGACAAATTTTAAACAACATTGAATTAATGTTCTCCCACTTTTTAATACGCTTTTATTAGTTTCACCTGTATGTTTGTTTGTTTGTTAACTGACTCTTTGGGCTCGATTTTGCCCTACTTTAAGCTATCAGATTTACTTTAAACTTTGTAGACTTATCAAGGACCGACGACACTAAAATAGTTTGATAAGTTTATTATCTCATCATGATTAGGATCGCCAGGATGAGTGATTTTATTTTAACTTATGAAGAGCAATTTAACCCATGTAGAATGAAAAGTACCTAAGACATTCAAACCAACGTGGGACAGTGGCACAACGGATAACGCGCCTGACTACGGTTCAGGAGATTCCCTGTTCGAATCCTGGCTGGATCGACATATTCGCATTTAGCCTTTGTTTTACTCACAATTAAATTATTGTAAGAACTATAGTTCCAGTCCTCCGTACCGGGACCTCATTTAAATATTATAGTTTAAAAACACGCTTTTAGAGTTAATCTAACTAAAAAGTAAAGTATAAATTATAGTTTAAAAACACTAAAAAATACTTTTAGAGTTAATCAAACTAAAAAGTAAAAAATAATTGTTAATATAAGAATAAATAAGAAAATCACTGTTCTAAAAGCGTGGGGTGCTTTGTATGACATTTTTAAACTAACTCTGCATTTCGGAATGAAACTAGTGAAAATTATAACGATTGATATCGAGCACCCCACGCTTTTAGAACAGTGACATTAATATTCACTAATTTTATATTATTTTCAGTAATTTTATTCTTTGGTTAACAATTATTTTTTACTTTTTAGTTTGATTAACTCTAAAAGCGTATTTTTTAGTGTTTTTAAACTATAATTTATTTACCAGTCATCCTCTTTTTCTAAAATATGAATAAAATTACTTGTGCTTTTACATAAAAATTTAAACAGTCTGAATGTAAGAAGATTTTTCCTATATGGAAAAATTTAATATGTAAATTAATTTTTTAAAAGGGTAACTACGATATGTAGTGCATACATAATATTTTTTTTTTAAAAATGGCAAATACAAAGGACAACTACAGATGACATTCACATATTTTAAAATGATCGTGAAAGAATATATCTATATATAAAAAAAAGAGAATTTGATTTGAGAATTTGATATTCTTATACCAATCAGTCTGATAGTTCCATTTTTGACTACCCTATTAGGTCTCAATTTACAAAATAAAAAATGTTTTCTTAAAATATTAAGGTTGATTTTGTTCGAGTCTTCCTACAAATCTTCCAAATTACATGCAATGTTTTGCAATGCAGCTTATAAAGAGTTTTTTAAAAAGCCTAAATGCGCAGTAACCCATGGAAGGCACGCTTAGTGTGGGATGCATTTAAATGGAATAGTCTTAATTGCGGTTTCCTTTTTTTTTTTTTTTTTTTTTCGAAATATAGAGAAGTACATTTAGCGTTATATCCTGATGAAACTTAAAACAGTGGAGATTCTTTAAGTAAAATGATGGAACGTCTGCTTTGAAAAGAGGTGTTAAAACATATTTCTGATAGTAATCTGAGTAAAGTTATTGGTAAAATCGCAGAATAGGGGACATTGGGATTTGGCTTAAAAAATGTATTTCGCCAAATTGCGCCAAATGATGGATGTGATTCTAAGTGTAGAGAATTGTAAGCTTACCTCTATAGCTCGATTTCGCAAATCGGAATTGAATTAAAACAAAGAAAAATGCTGGAAATTTTAGGAGTTTTAATGGAAAAAATGAACAAAAATTATTGAAATTTTAGGGAAATGTACTTATTCTGCGATGCTGGAACTTGATTAAACGTAGGTCACGTTGGATTGTATACCAGTCAGAATAATGTTCTCTTTCTTAATCACGTCATGCATTCTCTTCAAAAACGCTTCAAATCAATCACTGTATTCAGCGCGCATTCAATCAAATAATTAAAGCATACATTCAATAATCTTTAAATTATATTGACATTCCAAATGCTTGAAGAAATCCCTGTTGTAGAACATTTCATCCAATATTAAGAAATCTTTGTTCTCAGATTAAAATTCCTCAATACCAGACAGGGTTAATCGAAAGATTTTGGTCAATACACAAGGAAAGAAAACAATCGTAACCGGTGGAACTCGTAGCGAGTGAAACGAATCGTTATTAAAATTGATGATTTATGATTCTTCTAGAACATTCCAGTAATTGAATTAAACAAAGTAATTAATTTTGGCCTATCAAAACCACGTAATTAATCTTGGCCAAGCGAGCATTAGGAGATTCCTTGGTCCGCGTTTGGTGATTTTCACCTAATTGGCGGCCAAAAAAGTCGCCAAATCCCAACAGCCCCTATTTTGAGTTTCGGCCAAGTTCTTTTTTTTTTTTTTTATGTTTTCCTTTATGAGAGAATCCAGTAGTAATCATAAAATCTTGAGCAACATTTTCCATGTTTTATCTGAACCAACATTTTAGGCTTTCTCTCCTCTTTTTCGCATATAAATGGATCTTTTCTTTTGCAGTCTGTTAAATATATCCAAACTTCGTCAATTGTACTATTACTACTACTACTAAACAACACCACATCACTGACCTAGAGCTCAGTTTCCCTTTTACAGTTTGGGAATGATGGGGGTGAGAAGTCTGATTGGGCTCCGTGACGGTCTATCATATGAGATTGGGACCTAAAGCTTAAAGTGGATTCCGAACCACTACAAATATCCATGGCACCGGCTGGATCGAACCCGAAACCTGCGGTACCGAGCGCCAGAGTGTTAGCCACTGGGCCATCAGTCCCCCAACTGTAGCTACATAACACCATTTTTCATCAGCTAAATTATTTTCGAAAAATATCCTGCACATTATCTTAGGTTAAGAAATATGTTTTGGCATTAGCCGGTGAACGTCATATTAGTATTATATTTTTTTCGGTTTTCGTCAGATGAAATCATATTTTATAATTCTATTTTACAGTTTCTATGGAGATGTATAAAAAAATTAATAGTTTAAAAAAACTAAAAAACACGCTTTTAGAGTTAATCAATCTAAAAAGTAAAAAATAATTGTTAACATAAGAATAAAATGACTGACGAGAAAATGAATGTCAGTGTACTAAAAGCGTGGGGTGCTCGATATCAAACGTTATAATTTTTCACTAGTTTCATTCCGAAATGCAGAGTTAGTTTTAAAATGTCATACAAAGCACCCCACGCTTTTAGAACAGTGACATTCATTTTCGTCAGTCATTTTATTCTTATGTTAACAATTATTTTTTACTTTTCAGTTTGATTAACTCTAAAAACGTGTTTTTTTAAACTATTAATTTATTTACTTTTTAGTTTGATTAACTCTAAAAACTATGAACAAACTTTACTTTCCAAATGAATAAAATAATGCTTAAATGAGCAGAAAGGGTTTTTTTTCTATTTCCTCTTAAGAAAAGAAAAAAAAATCTTAATCTAAATGTTTTTTGACATAATTTTATTTTAATTTTCATTTTACTTATAATTTAATTTTTGTTACACCATTACTTAGAACTGTTATTTTTTCAAAATCTTTTGGAGATTTGATTAACTATAATGTTTTATATCTTCTCATTTAAATGAATGTTGGCATTTTTTGTTGGCTTTTTATTTTTTTACATTTTTGCCTTCATTGGCTCAATTCTAACTTACTTTTTAGTATTTATTTTAGTTCAATGCATTAACTACAAGTAAATGTGATATATTTTATGTATTCTTTTAGTTAGGGTGTTTCATAAAATAAATTATAGTTTTTTATAAATTATAGTTTTTTAAATTATAGTTTTACTTTTTAGTTTGATTAACTAAAAGCGTAAAACTATTTTTAAATGAGGTCCCGGTACGGAGGACTGTTTCTTACAATAATTTAATTGTGAGTAAAACAAAGGCTAAATGGCGAATATGTCCAGCCAGCCAGGATTCGAACAGGGAATCTCCTAATCAGGCGCGTTATCCGTTGTGCCGCTGTCCCACGTAGGTTTGAATATCTGAAAGATGTTGTAAATGTTTCTTTGCAGCTTATATAGTGTGTATGAGGAGAAGCAGATCTCCAGGGGGAAAATTATGCGCTGATCAAGATGACTTTTCAAAGGCTGTGTGTTTTAATCACTTCCTGGCGATCCTAACCCTGATGAGATAATAAACTTATCAAAATATTTTTTGTGTCGTCGGTCCTTGATAAGTCTACAACGTTTAAATTAAATCTGATCAAAAAGTATTTTCGAGCCCAAATGCATTACAAACAAACATACAGGTGAAACTAATAAAAGCGTATTAATATTGAGATAATTTTGGGAGGTTGGATCTCTTTTAAATCATGAAATGCTTTTGATGGGTTGCATTTTTTTTTACCATTTTCCTGTCAAATTTTTTTTTATTTATTAATTTTTAATTAATTGTATCACATATTGCGCATTATTAAATTCATGCTTTTCACACCTTTTTTAATCGACTTAAAGTATATCGTTGCATAAAAAGCGACCTGGTAGCCAAGTGGCTAGCGTTCTGGCCGTTGGTGTCACAGACTTCAGGTTCGAATCCTGGCGGTGGCATGGCTGTTTTAGAGTGGTTCGGAATCCACTTAAAACTGTAGGTCCCGGTCTGCTTAGCCCTCGTACGCACAAAATGACCGTTGAGCGACAAACCAAACCTCTTTCGTAAAAGGGAAAAATATAGCCTCCCATTATTTGTTAATTTTCCAGCCATATTTTAAAGCAAAGAATAATTGACATTCTGCTTCTTTATTCATTTAAATTTAATTCGCGAAGAAAGTCAAAATCATTACAAAAATGCCTGAATCTAAATTGTATTGTGATTAGGGCAATATCCTCATTCCGAAATAGCACGTTTTATATTAAAATTGAAATTTAAAAATTGATTTTTTAATATTGAAATTCATATAAATCATTTAGAAAATGTACATGAATTGTATATAATTTTATAATATAAATAATATAAAATAAAATCAATAAATTATATTGTAATTTGTAATTAATATAAATAAAAAAAAATCACAATACTTTTGTATTCAATTATTTATAATTATAATTTTTTCGCTTTAAATTAATAATTGAAGCTTTTAAATAAAAAAATTTTGTCAGCAGTAGTTGTTGAAAAAAAAAAAAAAATGTTTAATATTTAAAAAAAAAAGTACAAATTTTTCATTTATATTTTATTAAAAATGTTCAAATTTTAATTAAATAGCTCATTTATAATGGCATCACAGGATGAATGATGTCATATGAGGTGATTAAATTCAGCCAATAAAATTAACTGTGGAGATCAGATGATATGACGTCATTCCAGATAAATTTCATATTTTTTCCATTTCGGCCGCCATATTGAATTTTTAGCGTTCAGTAAAGTGAAATTTTAAACTGACTTTCTAAACGCTTTAAATTGCCTTTAAACTTGTTTTTTTCACTAAAAAAGAATTTACGACAAGGATGGGCAAGTTCGGTAAGATGATGTGAGTATATTTTCTACAGAATTTCTTTGAATTTGTTATTAAAAATATTTAGTGAAACTCTATAAAGCAAGCCACTCAAAATACAATTGTTTGGAATTTAATGATATCTAACTTATAATAATTTATTGATATTTTACTTAAAAATGATTCCGAAAAATTTCATATAAATTAATTTATAGATAGAAAAAACAAGCAAATTCTTATAATTCGGATGAATTTTTAATCACATTCATTATCACAAGATTTTTCAAAATCATGGGAAAATATATTGCGTTGAGATATAAAATATGAACGAAATATATAATTGAATCAGATATATATTTGAATTAAGATATATAATTGAATATGAGATACAAAATCTTTACTACCTTGAAAGCAAAAATTCATCCAAAGACAATTCTATTTTTTTTTAAATGTTACATTTGGTATAAAATAAATTGGTCTTTAAATCTTTAAATCAATCCTAGTATAACCACATAATATACAAACAGCATTTAAATGTTTACTATAAGTGAATCTCATTTCACGCTTAATTTGCATTTTTGCATGCGACTGAACCTAAATATCTTATTAAGCATGCGAGAATTCGCTTTAAAAAAAGAAATTCATATTTTAAAATTACTGTATTAAAATTTGCAATCTGTTTTGAGAAGCAATATCGCGTGAATATAGTGTGTTTTATTTTCCTAGATACCAAGGGTAGCTGATAAAAAAAAAAAAAAGATATCTGAAAAGTTTTTAAGTTCAAACTTCTAATTATAGTTGTGAAAAATATTTATTTAAAACTAATTACAATAATAATTAATTCCAGTTAGTGAAAGAAAATTTTAACGTTAAACAAATCATTTATGTCTGTAGTTCGTTAAAACATTTTTAATATTTTTACTTTTATATTCATAGTATATACGTTTGGTTTCCAAAACGTTTGTGTAAATCCGAACATTGTGTAAGGCATTCATGCACAAGTGAATAGACAAATAATGGGAAATAAAAAAAAAAAAGCCAATATGTGGGTTTAAAAAATTACAAAATTCACTTATAAGTGAATTTTTAAATTAAATTTTTGGTTGAAATCTAGAATACTGTATGCCTCTCTGGATTTTTTTTTTTATTAATAATATTATATCTTTTGACTGCAAATTCGTAAACATAAATTTTTTTTTGACATAATAGAATAAAAAATTTGCCGTATTAGTGCATAACTTTGGCGTAATTTTATCGTAATAGTGAGTTAGCAAAATAAAATTCCACATAATAATTTGGCGTTAAAACGATAAAATTTGGAGTAAAAGCAGTTTATAAATAAAATTTTTGGCAAAATAGTGATATATTTCGGCGTTAAAACTATAACATTTGGCGTAAAAGCAAATTATTAATATTCGGCCATAATAGTGGTAAAATTTTGGCGATAATGCGACATAATTTGGCGTAAAGGCAATTTTAGGCATAAATTTTCGGGTATAATAGTGCTAAAATTTGGCATTAAAGCGATAATGTTTGGCGAAAAGACATTTTAAGAATAAAATTTCTGTTGTTGATAAAATTTAGCAAAAAAAAAGGCAATCATTTTTTGAGTGAAAACAATTTAAAAAAAAATAAAATTTAGCTTAGTGCAAAAAATTTGGCGATAAAGCGATATATTTTGGCGTAAAAATATTTATGGAATAAAATTTTGGCATGATAATGATAATATTTGGCGCTAAAGCAATAAGGTTTGCCTTTAAAAGCAATTTAAGGAATAAAATTTGACGTAATAGCTGTTTGGCTACTAATGTTGGCGTAATAACGAGTTTTAGAGATGGATTTTGGCGAAATAGCGTTTTACAAGTCTCCGAACTTTGGCATCCATTTTGTTTGGCGACTTGGCTCCTTGTTAAGGATTTTGGTGTAATATCATTTTACAGTTAAAACTACCTGGTGCATTCATTATTATGCTTACTTGGCATCCTAGCAGCGTATTTGGCATAAAGGGTATAGGATTCTAGATTTTTACCAAAGTTTTTTAAAAAAACTTCTTTCTAGGTTACTAATATTGAAAAACTTATATAATGTTTAGACTTATATAATGTTATACATACAGACAAATAGACTTATATAATGTTTAAGAGTAAAGAGTGTTTGCAAATTATTTAACGCGAATTTCTCCTCGTTTAAAAAAAAGGTAACGAAAAAGCGATTAATAAAATCGTTATGAAACTCCAATCAATGTAACATCCTTTTAAACACCTTTGTTCATTGTAACACTGTTATAATTCATGAAATACAATAGACGAACAATTGAAAAATGTTTTCAATATTTTGACGCACAGTGATTTTTAAGGGTTATTAATTCTCTGTCAAGTTAATGGACAGACATAGGTGAATATCGAGTTGCAAAACCTCAGCAATAATTTGCTTAATGTAAGAAAAAGACGAATCTTCGAAATAGGAGTAGAAATAGCAGAAGAAATGGGATATTTTTCAAAACCTACTTTCTTATAATATTTTCATTGAAATATCTAAGTTGAGTGTTTCTCTTCATTCAGCCAAGAGGCGAAAAGTCGCCAAATTACCTTTTCCCCTAAACTGAGATTTGGTCAATGGTAAAATCTCAGTTTGAAGAGAAAGGGAATTTTAGCTTTTTCTCTGGATCGCAGATTTTTCGCCAAGCTGCGAGTTGCGCCTGTGATTAAAATACAGTTTTATATGAAACGAATTTTAAGGCGATGCTGTTTGGCGACGGGACACAGCTGCTCAATTTCTTTATCTCCTAAACTGAGTTTTTCCCAAAAAGATTCTAATATTTATTTACAGTAGTTAATTTCTAACTGTCCGTGCCAGAAAATGCATTTCTCAGAGAAATCTGTTTTGACAATAGAGAATTGTGTACTCTACCAATATTAAACAAACGTTTTGTTAAACCGCTCGTATTGTGTACTCTTGCGATGTGTTGTGTTTCATAATGTATATTTTTTTGTTTGTTTTACTCACATTTTCTTTTTATATGAGTAGAGCCTCTAAACATCCCTGTTGGTTTGTAGTTTTGTGTACATTATTCTAAGTGTCTATACATGTGCAACTTTTCACGTAAGTATGAATCATTTCTTCCTTCGGTAAAATATTATATATTATTAATGTTAAATGTTATTTATTATTTCGGTTAATGTTATTTATTATTTTATTTAATTAATATTATTATGGATCCTAAATTCGCTATTTAAAAAAAATGTTCTGTCGAATTCCAGTCGAAACAAATATCAATTATGGTTACAGTTAAAAATGGCACTCGCACAAAGGGAAAAGAAGTAAATGGCAGAAGAAAATCGTAATATTGAACACGATTTTAACATATTGATCACTCGATTAAATCTTATTATAAAAGGGGCAACCAACAAGGCTTGACAATTTTTGTTTTTGCCGGTAATAACTTTAATTTCTCGAACTCTGTCCTCTGTAATCTGCATGGATTTTACGTACGGTCCTCCGTTCCTGAAACGCTCAGTTACGCAATTATCTTAATAAAACGTGTGCTTTATTTACATCACAGATGTAAATTACAAAAGCACTGGTTCATTGGCCCGATGAATTCAAATCCAAACCAATATAAATTACAGCTGCAGCTTAAAATTGTACAACAAACAAGTAGTCAGGAATATGGTTACGATTTCAACTTTACGATTTACTTTACAATATGGTTACGATTTCTCGTCCCTTCTGTCATAATTTTTTTAAATTCAACATGATTTTTATTTTTTTTTTTAAATTAAGTACATATAAAACATTCATTTAATTTAAAAAATTAAAAGAATAAATATTTTCAATAAATTAAAACAAATTTCATTTCAAAAAGGTTAAGAAATAAAAAATAGAATTCTATTCAATTGACACTTTACTGCTTGCGGTTTACGAGAAGAATTAAAAAATTATAGCACACGTAATGGTAAACAATATTTCCATATTCTTCTAGAATGTCTATAAACATCGTACACGTTTTGCACATTATTGCCGGATTGGAGATTTGGCAAAATTGGGAATAAAGATTGGCGATTAAAATAGAATTCATAATAATAAGTAGGAGCGCTTAACAGCAAGCTAAATTACAGCACGTATGTTACGAGAAGACTGAATCTAATCCGGATTTTCTTTTCTTTTTTTCTTTTTACTATTTCTTGCAGGTCTAGGTTGTTCCGGAGGAGCGGGAAGAAGACGTACGTCCAGGAGGAGTTTGCGGACTTCGAGGCGAACCAACATCTGTGCGTGCTGGTAAGTGCTGCTGCATTTTGTTTTCAACTATGAACTCATTATTAAGGCCGAGATGTGCGCTTGCAGAGTTTTTGGTGCATTTCATAAAGAGGATCAAATGAGTAAATCTTCAAATAAAAGAAATGATTGCAGATTATTTTTAGAATTTAACACTTAATTACACTTTGTTAAAAGGGCTTTTCTGTATTTCCTACATGACAAAAAGTTGCTTTCTAATCGGAAGATTAATTCATTAGAAAAATCGTACAAAATGTCCAAAAATCAGAAAGCAAGATGTCGATGATTCCTTCGTTGGACTCATTGCACAGTGAAATTAACGCAATTTAGATGGTTTCTGTAAGAATTATGAGCACATTGGCTCGCTGGCGGAAGAAATGATATTAATTTCAACACCTCTATAAATTTCCCTTTTCAAACCTGCCATTTACAGAATCAGCATCGATTGTAGTTGCATTGGTCGTCACCTGTTTTTTCACCCGGGATAACATGATAACACCACAATAAAAAAGAGCAGTCTGTCTTGTTTTCGGAAAAAATACCTTCTCATAGACCTTTTAACTGTTACACAGTGTATCCACAAAACCTCAAAACTTTATTACAAATGCAAATGAATAGACTAATACGTGAAATTTGTTACAAAAGGAGACACATATATGTATATGTTTAGTTCGATCACTAATAGTGTGTAAAACTGGTAAGTGTTCAAGTCGGACGGATTCAAGCATGTCGGAATAATAGCAGAATGTCATTTGGGAGGGAATTTACTTATAATAAAAATTAATTGAATGGATAATAATTGAAATTTTAAATTACGTAATATCAAAAGAAAAGAAATCAGTTTATTGTGGAATTTTTTCCTTTTTCAACTGCTTTGCATTGCGTGTATCTGAACACGATTAACCTATCGATTCAATCCGTTTCTGCTCTTAAAACGAATGTCTACCTTACCACACAATCAGTGGTGGAACTATATTTAAGGTGTTTTTCGTCTAACTTAATTTTAAGGTATACATTTATCTACATCAAACCTATACATTTGAAACATTTGTTATCCATCAAGATGGTAACTCTTGCCATTGCTCGATTTAACTAATCATTGAAGTCGAGGCTATCAGTGATCCTCTGCTTCATGTGAGACATGTCTGCTATCACACTGAACACC